>JASANB010007607.1:0-118400 GCA_030248155.1 Sabatieria punctata | reverse complement strand
TAGATGATCAGTTCTACATAATGCAACTCAGCCATTGTTTGTTTGTTTGACTGAAGTGTCATGCGCGTCTATAGCTAAAACAAGAATGTGCAAGGATTGAAACCCCGGTTTAACACGTAACCGGTGACTCTTGAGGGTCTGCCCCACCGGCTACTGTCGTCAGACCCCGACGATTTTTACCCCGCCCTCTCATTTTTCTCTGACAAAATTTTGGGCCGTAGTTTCAGACGCGAAAGTTGCCTGCATAAAACCGATTTTTACCTGTATTTTAGCAGCACAGATTTGCGATTTTTAGGCCGAAACTGTTTTTGCGATTTTTAGTACGCTAACCCGCTCCTCCGTAATTTGGGCTCAGACACCCAACCCCGTTCCCCCTTCGGCGAAGGCCCTCTCTGTGACCTTTTGTTACGTTAGATCAAGAACGTTGGCTGCATGTATAGAGTCTGATTCTGAAAGGGTTGCCGGATTTTTGGGTGGATGAGGTGTTCTCCGAAATCCGCTGCTGATAACACACTTTCTGATCTCAGTTGGTGCGGTTAAGTTTCTCCACTGGCATAGGCCGAAAAAATCCGGAGGGGGCTGATGTATAGGCCGATTCTTTAAACAATCGCAAAAATTTTCGATCGAGGAGGGCCTTGGCCAGCGTGGGAGAGGGTAGGGCCCCAAGCTGTCCGAACCATGTATGTCCACTGGTTGTCCGTTAAGTCATGTGTTGTCGTTTTGATGTATTTTTCGGATATAGAATTTTTATAGAATGTCCAACTGTGTTTGTCGTGTTGTTGTCTGTATTTGAGCTCCACCTAACATTCTGAGCGCTTTGTGGTTAAAACCTACTATTTAGCTATTTATTGTCGTATCCCTCCTGTCCCGCATTTTTTGACCACCAACTGTGTAAAACGCGTTTCTTCAAGAGATGGAAGATGTCCAGATTGAGCGAAAGAGATACTACATCGGCATACCGCTTTGTTGTTTGCCACCTCTGTTAGCCCTGTTTATTGATCGGTTTGTGTCTGCCCGGTTCTTGTGTGCGTGTTCTTTATGTGTTTTTTAGTTTTTCTATTTGAAATCGAGAGCTCGTCTGTCTGTCTGTACACTACCTGATGCTCAGTGTTTGTACCATACATGTAACAGGGAGGTCTACCCCCCACCTGACTTAGGCCAGCCCCCCCCCCCGATGTGGACCCCCTTCGATTTTTCTGGCAAGTAATTTTTTGAGAATTTTTTGCGATTTTTTCAATTTCAGACAAAAATTGTCAAAATCGCCTGCAAAACAGCACTTTTGAACCGAAAAATTGCGATTTTTGACCGTTCTTTTCTTTAGTGCCCAACCCCCTCCCAAAATTTGGGCTCAGACCCCACCCGGCAGGCGCCAGACCCCCAAACCCCTCCCCTTTCCCCTCCCTCTAAAGGCGGATGACCTGTTACATGTGGTTATTTACGAGCTGCTTTTCAGTACAGATGTGTAAGCGTATATGTGGAGTTAATAATGGGATAATTTCGGATTTTGCAAATCAAATGGGATAATTATAACCGCCACAAAATAACGGTGTATATTTCAGGTATGTTGTTGCTGGCTGTGCTGGCTGGTGTATATTTAAGCACAGCCGCCGCCAGTGAACTAAAACTCAGTAGTGGTCTGTCGGATCCTGGAGATCAACTTATATGCGAAGTATACAACCCAAAAGAATGTGATCCTACCAAGAAGCCTGATTGTCCCTACGAGGAAGTATGCCCACGTCCTGTATCCGGATCTGGCAAATCTTGCTATGTTGTCTGGAAGAACACCACGCGTCCGGCCGACAAACAATCCTCGGTCGGTACCATCAATTTATTTAGCGTGTCGTCCTATAATCTGTTCAAAAAATAAGCGGTTTTTTTACCTGGTGGTTTTTTGCGAATAACTTTTTGGGAGGCCTCAGAGCGACTTGAGCCTCATAACCAGGACCATAAGTTGTAGACAAGATTGAGCTGCGGTCTGCGGTTAATGCTAATCTGCGCGACGTTTACTCTGAACACTAATTTGCGCAACGTAAAAAATAAGCTTTTTCCTAATTGCGATGAAAATGAGATGACTGCAGAATTCGATTCTAGCGCCCTTGGCGACTCCAATGATGCTTTCATTACGTGTCTAGGCCAAACCGATCCGGAGATATGACCGGTCAAATATCGCGAAAAATGGCGTTTTTTAAAAAATTTCACAAAATAGGGGGAAACATAGACCGACGGATTTGGCTGAAACTTCCTAAATGGGGTATTCTTGACCGCCGGAATCGATTCTGAACTTCCAGACCCTGAAAACCTCACCCTGATACCGTAATTCGGCTCCCAAAGAGAGGTGGTCATATGAGATTGAGCAGTCCAATACATTATATAAGCATCCGCAATCAGACATGGGCTAGCATTTCGGCTGATGGGGGGGTAGAATTTTCAATTCCTGATGGGGGCTGAGAGGGGGTGGTAAGCCAAAAAGTCCGATTTTTGGCGAAAATTAAGGTTTTTTGGCTTATTTTTCATTAAAATAAGTTAAAATTAGCTATTCTGTGCTCATTTACGCCTATTCCAGGCATATTTTTATCATAATTTTCTATACAAAATTCTTCCCAAAAATTCCTGATGGGGGGTAGCGGCCGGCTGATGGGGGGCCGGGCCAACCTCCCCTCAGCCCCCCTTTGCCCATGTCTGTCCGCAATCACTTTTTAGGCGTCTGCGAAGGTCTACCATTACAACACTGCTATTTCTGACATGCAAATTTGGAAAATTTGTGTTACAGTACAAATCCGTTTTTATTGAAGGTGTACCACCCCTTATTGGAAGCCGAATTACGGTATCAGGGTGAGGTTTTCAAGGTATGGAAGTGTCAGAATCGATTCCGGCGGTCATAAGTGCCCCATTCAGGAAATTTCAGGCAAATCCATCGGTCTATCTAAGTTTCCTCCTATTTTGTGAAATTTTCAAAAAAACGCCATTTTTCGCGATTTTTGCGAATTTTGGCCAGCCATATCTCTGGATCGGTTTGGCCTAGACACGTCATGAAAGCATAATTGGAGTCACCAACGACTCTAGAATAGAATTCTGCAGTCATCTCATTTTCATCGCAATTAGTAAAAACCTCGTTTTTTTACGTTACGCAAATTAGTGTTCAAAGTAAACGTAGCGCAGATTAGCATTAACCGCAGACCGGAGCTCCACCTTGTCTACAACTTTATTATGAGGCTCAAGTCGCTCCGAGGCCTCCCAAAAAGTTATTCGCATAAAACCGCCAGGTCCCTTACTTTTTTAAGAGACTATAGTCTCATACACCTGCTAGAGGTTTCTAATTTAAACCATCGGTCCGAAAAGCGGAGTCCTTACTGACGTCTGAAGTAGAAGAACCAGCCTTGGCCAGCTATTTGTCCTTTCTATTAATAGCTTCCCATAGGTTGCGTGGCAAATGTATTAGGTGCATTAGGTGGTTTTGTCCCGATCGAGCAGGGCAATTTTTAGCCAATTTTTTACTCTTACAATCTCTGGCAGCAAATTTGCTAATTGTCTATAATGGAGCTATTTTAGCTTGAATTATTGGATTTTGGGAATTGAGTTAATTATGGTTATGGTTAGGCCAGAATTCCGATTTTAGAGCTCGGCTCTCTGAAAATTTGCTGACAGTTGCTCCATCAAGGCACAGCCGGTAGTTTCACGGCTTTTAACTATAGTTTCATAGCAGTTGTAGTTGAGTGAGGCAAAGCTGTAACGCTTGAACGTTTAAGTTACAGATAATTCCATTTCCGATTATAACTGTGCTGTGCTTTTTAGTACACCGTCGTGCTGAAAGGTTGTTGGGAATGGCAAAAAGGGTCTGGACAAAAATGTCATCAGCGAGCGTGCGTGTCGAATACCATGTCAACTGCTGCTGAGCCGATGTTCTGTTGTTGTACGGCTCCACTCTGCAATTCCAGACCTATCTATATACCGAAACCTTCTCAGCCTAGCGCATCAACAAATGGTATGTGCGGCGTGGAAGTTTTGTCATACGCTTATCTGGGTAGCGTAATCTAATAGCTTCATTATCTGTTTATGACCAAGGTGGAAATTCTGGTTTGTTTGTGTCTATCTATACTATTCTAGTATCAAGAATGTATAAGGGAAGAATGTTCCCCTGTGCGGCCGGCCGCTGGCAGAGCGTGGCCATGCGCTGCAACAAAATTCCTGGAGGGTTCGGTCAACCTCCCGAAAAACTCTTAGGCGCCGTATTGCAATCGAACCCGATTTTGGCCATTCGTGGCCGCCCACTGCCGTATCAAGATTATTGAGAGCGAAGATTTAGCAAGAAAACTGAAACACATTGAGCGAAATACACAATAACATTTCATTTTGTTCATACATGTGCATGGTCGGCGGCTCAGGGAGGGACGGCCAGGTCTCCGTGCGTAGTTGCCTGGATATAGGCATACATGTACTAGGGGGGTTTGGGGGGGTTACCCCCCTGCTGGAAAGGCCAACCCCCCCCCCTCACCCCCCCCCCCCCGAGACAGGTTAAGGGACCCCTCCCCCTGACCAAAAAATACAAGTGCTGGTAGTGGCTCCAGTATTAACAAACTGGGTCAGAAATCACTAATTTTTAGCCTAAAATTAACTTGAAAAGCCTTTGGAAACCGAATTTGGCGTTTCCACTGCTGATATTAAAGAAAAATCGGTGTTTTTGAAAGCTCTTTTTGTCATTTTTTCCTTGTTTTTAGCTTTAAAACGCTATTTGGCAGCTTAAAATAGCGATTTTTAGCGTCCTTCTTGAAAAAAACGTGCTAAAAACGCATTTCTAGGCGTTTTGGAGCTTTTTGAAATTTGGGACCCCCCACCTGGGCGAAACCCCCCCTCGACCCCCCACCTGAGGAAACCCCCCCTCCCCCCAGGTCGGCCCGGAGCTGTTACATGTATGGATATAGGTGCAGATTTTGGGCGGGAAATTCATATTTTGGCGGGAAATTCAAATTTTTGCCTAAAATTTTGGCTAAAAATACGGAGTTTTCGGTTAAAATTCAAAAATTTGCGGTAAAAATCAAAATTGCCAAAAAACCAGTTTTCTGACAGAAACGTTGCCAGAAAATCGAAATTTTTCATAAAAATTCGAAAAAATTTCGGGTTTGGTGCGTAGTTGCCTGGAGGAAGGGTGCGTCATTGCGTAGTTGCCAAAATTGATTTCTGTGGCTTAAAAACGCATCTGAAGGCCTTCTAGCAGCCTCTAGCAACGTTTGGGAGATTTATATTTTCGTCCCCCTCTGGGCACCCCCATGCACATGTATGATTTTGTTACTCATTCATTAGCTGATGCTCCTTCATTACTGTCCCAAAGCGAGTTTCTTCTAAAAATACGTGGTTTTCCCCTCCTACAAAAAAAATGTATCGCACAGTTTGAGCAGTATGCGTCCTCCATTCGCAACGCTGTTTTCCCCTCATCCCTGGCTGCTGTGCAATTGAAAGTTTGCGTAAACACTCAGACTCATCTGTATCGTCTTTTTTTGATATACTCCAACAGCAATTTCTTTTTCTCGGAGTGGACGCAAATCATATTAATAAAAAGGTTCTACTTAATCAGTTGGAAACTACATAACCTTTCTGATTTTTAGATCTGAGTAACATTCTTGTAAAGTCAAAAATATGTATTAAAAAATGCACAAATTATGACTGCGTATGCAAATGCACAAATTATCATTAGGAAAATGTACAGATTATGGTAGTGTATGTGTTTGTTTTATACGTTAGATTTGACATCAGTAACGCACACCAGTATCATAGTAGTACCAGTGTTTAAATTAAATAGATGCTTCTATTAATTTTTCAGTCAAATATCGGCTGATCATTTCAGAGAGAACTTTCTGAATTTGTTAAAAAGTCTCGCGAACGGCCAAAATCGGGTTTGCTTGCAATACGGCGCCTAAGAGTTTTTCGGCAGGGTGACCGATCGGCCACCCTCCCGCAATTTTGTTGCAACGCATGGCATAACCAGGCTGCTGCAAGCGGCCGGCCGCGGCGTGGTGCATTCTTCCCTTATACATTATTGCTAGTATGTGGCCTGTGTTTTACTTTCCGAAATACGGATAGTATATATAGTGAGTCATACAGTGACCAGTTTGAAAATTTTGTTCGCTTTTCCGATAAAAGCAAAAAGATAAAAAGCATTTTTACCATGTCAGGTGCTTCTGAACTGGCGTCAGAGTTGTGCGTTTTTTCAGCTCCACCATTACCGCCTCCTCCGAGTCAGACATGGTTAAGTGTGGTTTATGTTTTCGTTCCAATTTGCTTCGTGGCATTGGTGGTCTTTCTGGGTTATTGGGCATACAGAAGAAGCCAGGTAATTCTTCTATGTATCTTTACTCTCTCTAGTCGAACATTTATAAGTAGCTGAACAGTTACCGTAGATTTTGGATGTAGGCACGAAAATGACTATTCAGACATGGGCGAAGGGAGCTGAGTGGAGGTTGATCTATATACATACAGGTTGTTCAAAAAGGAATTTCTTCCACCTTTAGTTTGAGCAGACGGGTCTTTTAGCTTTTGGCCACCGATCCCCATTTACCTACTCGCTGTCACCAGCTTTCGGTGAGCTGGGTGGGGCTTTGTGCCGACGACAAGAAAGTTGCCCCGCCGAGTGGCATACATGGGCCGGAAAAATCCGGAGGGGGGGTGGGGGGTTGAGACCTCGGGGGGGGGCCGAAAAAAGGCCAAAAACGCCTGTTTTGCCTTAAATATGCGAAAATTTCCTCCCTCCGGGAGGGGGGAGGGGGTATGGCCGGCCGAGGGGGGTATGGCCGACCGAGGGGGTATACCCCCCCTACCCCCCGGCCCATGTATGCCGAGTGGATGAGCGCACGAGAGCGCGCACAGTGATTTGCGGCTTCAACCACTGCACCAACTGTGCCGGCTAGCTTTTGGCCTCATTTGAAAGAGCACGCAATGGCCGATCGATTGGCTGGACGCCGATTAAAAATAAATCACTGACACCGGTACTATAAACGTTTAAATTCAGCGAGTTCAGAACAGTGCCATTTTCTCCTGTTTTTTAAGTTTATTAATGTTTTTTATGGATTTTGATGTACATTCGGAATGGAACGAACGAACCTACGAACCTTTATCGCCCAACACAACCCAACAAAAATGGCAAGCGTGTGTTAAGTTTCGTGCAAAGTTGGGAGTGCCTCCAGTAAACGATATTCGAGAGGTGATTGCTAAGCGCTTCCAGTCATTTTTTAAACTGAACTGGAGCCCCTTAAAAAGCGCTGTATCCACTCGTACAGTCTTGGTCCCTGTTCAAGTAAAACTTTCAGATTTGGTCATACGTGTAACAGGTCATCCGCCGAAGGGGATTGGGGGTCTGGCGCCGGTCGGGGGGTCTGTCCCAAATTTTGGGATGCGTTTGGGCACTAAAAACGCTTAAAAATCGAAAAAAACGCAATTTTTCGACTAAAAATCATCAAAAATCGCTAATTTGGGCAGAAATAAAACTGCAAAATTTTGTTTTGCAGGCGATTAATTTGTGTCTGAAATTGTAAAAAAATTACAAAAATTTGCTCAATAAATTACTTGCCAGAGAAATCGGAGGAGGGGTCCGAAAAATCGTTTCGGGGGGTCCCATCCGGGGGGGGGCTGGCCTAAGTCGGGTGGGGGCAGACCCCCTGTTACATGTATGGATTTGTTAACGTTAAATAACGATTAGTATGGGCACCTTGAACTTTGTGGAAACATAGCATACACTTTCCGTTAGAAATTTGAGACAAAATCCATAAAAACGTTAAAAGACTGAAAAAAACAGGTGAAAATCGCAGTGTGCTTAACTCGTTCACTTTAGGCACCTACAGTACCCGAGTCAGGTTGTTTGTTTTTGACCGCCTCCAATCAATCGATCGGCCATTGCACCCTCTTTCAAATGAGGCCGAAAGCTAAAAGATCCGTCTGCTCGAACTAAAGCTGAAAATAAATTCCCGGTTTTGTAACAACCATCACACCATGACAATGACAGTGTTGTATTTCTCCGTCTGTTTTGTGGCTGTACCACCCTGCAGCGAGTAACAGACAAGCCTGGCACTATGCCAGCCTACTTGCCATCCACTGCTCTGCGACAAACACTAGTCGCGCCGAGGGGGTTAACGTGTGCAGGCGCCTCGCTACACACGCACACAGCAGTCGGTAGCCTTTTATAACGAAAGCCCCCACCTACATCTGAGTTTAATTACATCAATATTTTGCACCTAGCCTGTGGTGAAACAGACGACAGAAGGTCGCTGTCGTTACATTACGACAAAACAACTGAATGAAAGAATTTTTCTGTCGGCAGACAGACAGACAGCTTTTCTGTGTATGCGATGCGTTTCAGGTTGTGTAATCTGAAAATTAAAGCGGGGAGGGAGCCGCCAGTAGAGCTGTGATTGGAGCAAAGCAGTTGTTGTGCGACACTGTTGTACCCGGTAGTCTGCTTTCAGATGCCAAAGCATCCGGACGTACTAGAAGCGAATGGCTCTGTGATTCCTAAACCGGCGATGGGACCTCAGCGAAATATTCAGCCAATAGAGGTAACGGGTAAGAATCACAGCAGCTAAGCGAGTTGATTGTTTAAGCGCACTGCGCGAGGCCGTTACGGAGAAGTGTGGAAGGCGCAGATGGGGGAGCAGACGGTGGCAGTGAAGATGTTCCCGTCGAGCGACGCAGACAGCTGGATGCAGGAGCAGGACATTTATGCGGTGGAAGGCATGCGCAGTCACCCCAACATTCTGTCCTATATCTGCGCTGAGATACGAGGCCACGAGCCTCAGCAGTATTGGCTAGTAACGCTGTTTCAAGAACACGGCTCCTTGACCGACTACTTGAAAGTAGGTCTCACGCCATTGCTGCTTCTTCTATCCAATGCAAAGGGCTGTTGTTTAAAGCAGCTACTTTTTGTTCACTCGCCGCGCTGGCTGCCTTATCACCGAGGGATACGCATAGCATGCAACATGACTAACCAACCACGATCGGTGGCCGTAGCATAGACCTTGGGAGGGACTCAAAACCAGTTAGCTTCAAGGATAATTGCCGCCTTATTATACCGAGTAGCAGTTTACACTCACGTGATTGTGCTATTTTGCAATATGTCATCGCTAGAAAAGTGTACGCTTGATTGATTGCTAGGTATCTCTAACCAACTAATTCTATTCAGTTTGTGTCCGGGCCACTGACATAACGAAAATCCTTGCCACAGAGTAGAGATGCCCCAGGCTAATCGCCGGTCAGCCGAAAACCAGCTAGCTGTACGTTTTACATAGACTTTAGTGATTGGCACAAAAATAAGGATGGTCCATATAAATTCCAAAGAACCTAATCAAGAACTTAGCGAGAACGAAACATTTATGCGAAGGTAAGAAAACGATAGAAGCCAGAAAACATTTAAAGATATTTTTGTTTTTTTAAATTCAACTTTCTTGCTTGCAAGTAACTGATTGTTGCGATTTTAATGCAAATGTTACTGCTGCTGAGATGAGACAGGTTTGAGATGTAATTAAAAAATTAATATAAGGGTATGCATGAGTCAACAATGTTTGTTGTGGAAAAAAACAGGTTTTATTCCGAAAGCTTAAACCAATTTTGGAAAAGTTCCGAATTCTGATTCGCAACTGTGCTTGGGTTGCGATTCCGGTCGGACCAAAAATCAGGTTTCGGTCTGTTGGCTACCGGTGGTTAGTGTTGGTCGGTTGCAAAGACTAGGGAATTTAGAATAATCAGTCGGTTGTCTGTTAACCTGCGTTTACGTACAGGTGCACACGTTGACCATGCGGCAGTGTCTGCAAATTGCGCACGGTGCGCTGAACGGTCTGTCATTCTTGCATGAAGAGATGGTGCTAGGGAACGACGACACACGCAAGCCGACCATTGTCCATCGGGACTTCAAGAGTAGAAACGTCTTGCTTAGCGCCGACCTCAGGCCCTGCGTGGCTGACTTTGGCTTGGCCCTCAAGTGTGAGCATGGCAGAACGCCGGAGGACACGCACGGACAGGTGCAGTAAGGTTCTTGGGTCATACGCAATTCAGCGCAGTGTTTAGGTCGGGACACGTCGTTACATGTCTCCTGAAGTGCTTGAGGGAGCCACCGAATTCAGCGCGTTTGCATTTCGCCAGATCGATGTGTATGCAGCGGCCCTGGTTGTCTGGGAGTTGCTCTCTCGAACCAGCGTTGGCCGCGGTGAGTGAGTGGCTAGTATCTGCCGGGCCAATCAAGAGTGTGCTTTCAGAAAAGCCCGCCGAGTACAAGTTGCCATTCGAGGAAGAGGTCGGGCAGCAGCCGAGTCTGGCTGACATGCAGGAGTGCGTGATTCAGAAGAAATGCAGACCTCAGCTACATGCTCACTGGCTCAGAGATGCGGTGAGTGCCGGTCGGTAGAGAGACGGCTGTTGTGGAGCTGGTGTTCTCTTTCAGCAGGCCAGTGTCTTGTGTCATACCATAGAAGAAATGTGGGACACGGAACCGGAAGCGCGCATCACGGCCGGCTGTGCCCTGGAGCGCGTGGCGGCGCTGTGCCGACCGAACTATAGAGGTTTCGACGGGGCAGTGGCCATGAGCGGGCTGGAGAGCTCTCCTCTCATCTCCACCTACGCCCCAACTGCCAAACCGCCGGCACTTCTCACCACCGAGACGGTCTGACCGGCCTCCCTCCATCTACCTTTAATTCAATATTTCCTTTTATCAGTCAGTGAGTGCTTGTCCATTTTCGAATGACACTTGTGCTATGCGCGCCTCTTTACTACTTTCTTCTTGTCTGTGCATAAGTTTTTGTGCGCCCGTGTAGAGACTGTCTGTAGCGTCATTGATGTCTGTTTCTTTGCTGAAGGATGGGCGTCGCAGCTGATCGACCGGTGTGTACGGATAAGGGAATGCGGGTGAAATGCGGAAAGACATTTAAGTGTTGCTTTGTTAGTGCGTTGGTGTTGTTGTGCTGATTCGGCTTCTTACCTGCACACGGCGGTGGTCGCCGACTGCGCTGGCTGGCAGTTGAGAGGCCGATCACTTCTGTTTGTCATGTATTTGCGACTGTTTTATGTTTTTACTGTTGTGTAGCTGCGGATAGTACAAATCTGGTGGACAGCGGTCGAGTAAGCCGACATTGCTCATCACCTGTCTGTCTCTGGCATAGGATGCCCACCATCACCAACTCCACAAGCAGCAGGGCTCCCAGTGGCTACCTCGGATTGGTGTTGCTGCGCCCTGACCCACCCTCTCTCCCGCTGTCCTGTGCCAATCTTCTTGCGGACTGTCCTCCTGCTCCGCACCGGCCGATGATTCGTCATTTGGTTTTTGTATTTTTTACCGTTTGAGCCTGTTCCGCCGCCAAATTGTGATGTTAAAACTGCTTGAGAGATGAATATTGTTCTTAGCTGCTAATTGTATCTCCTGTGTACGGACGTGCCCTGTCACTCTGCGTGGTCGGCACATCTTTAATAATAAATAAATAAATGTTGATAGATTCTTTCTTTATATCATTGCAAAGGCTGAGAGTGCAGATTTACAACCGGGTGGCGTTTAGGGCGGACTGCGTCTGTCTGATAAGTAAACCTATCCGCCATAACAGCCCGACCAACTAAGTCTCCGGTTTATGTTGCGAGCACAAACAATCGTAAACCTCGCCCGGGTTAACCGCACTACACCAACACAGCTTATAGTCGATGATGTTGTAGTTTGTTTTCGCGTCCTTAAAATGAAAGGTAAGTATGTTCGATTTTCTTCCTATCAACGAACATGTTCTGGGTGACTGGAAATTCCAACAAACCCATTCTACGTCCTATCAGTTTATCGTTATAAAAAGTTTCGATTTGTGTACGCATTGCGTAGCCGGGACTGAATTCTCTGATAGAGTTCCAAGCTCTGTTAAGACTGGTATTCTACTCCGATAGCTGATCCCCATTAACAATTGTTTTAGTTTTAACGTGTGTACGGTTTGGCATTTTGTACGTACTCGGCTTGCTTGCCTGCGTCTTAAGTAAACCGCAGCTGCCGCCAGTTGGTGAGTCTGAACCGTCAGCGGGCGATCCGGCAGCCCGCATACAGTCATCGGCCACAGGAAACGTGCTTGCCGGGCCAAACCCCAATTACCCGGCTGCTCCCGAGTTGGAAATGTCCGGACGACCGACACATGTGCAAAGTGGCTCGTCGGCTGACGCCAGCAGTGTAATGATGCAAGTGCAGACAGAAATGCACCGCCACGCACAAGAAATCGCTCTCCTTATGAAACACATAAAGAGTCTTAATGACCGAATCTCTGGCATGACACCTGGAACCCCCGGAATGCCTGGTGCGTTCCTTTATCTCTGTCATTGACTTCCTATAACTCTGTATTAATTCTAATTGAGGTGCGCCTGGACTGCCTGGAGGAAAAGGAGAACGAGGTACTACAGTGTACATCCTTTTTCACACAACTTCCGCCTTTCATAGAATCTTTCGTAGTAAAGCTCACTTAGTTAACTCACTATTGTTCCGCAATCTCAGGCTTGACCTCTCCAGTAGTACTGCTTTTCTAAAAGGCTGTATCCATCTACTGTTGCAGGATTCGACGGGATTCCCGGACTCCCTGGTCTGTTTTCCTGCTACTTATTTGTGTTTTAACTGTATCTACTACACGGTGTTCTAATTCGCAGGTCCAAAAGGCCCCGGCGGACTGCCTGGTAATTAATAATTATTTTTGAAACAGACCCTTGGTATCAAGTTGTTTGAAGGTATGAAAGGAATCCTGGGAGAATCCGGTCCGATTGGTCAAAAAGGTATAAAATACAGTACTGTAATACGAGCTTTGATGGACACTTTTATCTGCAGGAGATCGTGGTGCCCAAGGATTTCCGGGCCAAAAAGGCGAAAAAGGTTTGCAGTTTATTCATGAACTTACCACTTATTTTCTAGTCGTCTATAAATTTAGGCATTTCTGGCATTCCTGGATCCAAAGGTATACAATCTTTTCCGATAGACTGCGCCATTCTATGGCGACGCTGGCTTGCGAAACTGCATTAAATTTGCTCAATCAGTGATGTACGTTATGTGTGTGCTATTTTGTTCCAGGAGACCGTGGGATGCCGGGTTCTAGAGGTGTTCAGGTAAAAATGTGTCATTTTAGAGAAGTCAATTACTGAGGGTAAACTAAAGTGTTACCTTATATGAGTGTTACAGGGCCTCCCAGGACAGAAAGGTGACAAGGGCGAGGGTGGTAAAGATGGTCTTGGTATGTCTTTCCAACACGTACTGTACGTAGTATAGATAGCTTACACGGGAACTTGACGTTGCAGCTGGAGAAGCTGGTGAGCAAGGCATGCCCGGCTATCCTGGATCAAAAGGAGAACCAGGTGCTATAGTACGACGCCTCCCTTACACTTGCTTTTAAATGAACCAATTTAAGGACTTGACGGACGTCCTGGCTCCCCTGGATTTCCTGGCAAGAAAGGTATAAATGCGCTGTTCTATTATTGGTTATCATTATTATTGCTTTTGAAGGAGAACCTGGTCTTGATGGAATGCCGGGGCAGAATGGACCGCCTGGCGAGCGTGGAATGCCTGGAACTACCGGCCCAAGAGGTACGTATGCATGCGCAACGCAAATGTATTTTATTTTACGCCCCCGGTTTCATTCAGGAATGCCCGGACCGGTAGGACCGCCAGGTTCCGAAGGCAAACCAGGTAGATATTCATACAAGTAGGTTCTTTCTGAGATTTCAAACGAACGTATATTATTTGAGGAATGGCTGGTTCAAAAGGAAACACTGGATTACCTGGTGGAAAAGGCAAGTCTAAACCGTTTTAATCGTCGTTTAGTAATTGTTTTCATTACGTAGCTGTCTTTGTGACGTTTCTGCACAGCATGCTGTTGACGATTGTGTGATACGTCAAGTTATACTGTTACTGAATTTTAGGAGAAAGAGGCGAAAATGGTTTGCCCGGATTACCTGGTAAATATTACAACTCTATAGTGGTCTAAATATCACATTCCTGCGTTTAAGGTTGGATCGTTAACGATCGTGGCTACTGTATTTTATCTCTGGGAAACTGTCCGCCATCATTCACACAGATAGGATCTTACCAGACAATGATTGAGAAATATCAGTTCGGAGAATACGCATTGATAAAAAATGCTGGTCGACCTGGCGAGGAACAGTTCCCAATGAAAGTTAGAGCGTGTTGTCGATGAACGATAGCATTGTTTTACAGCGGTTCGTAATGTTATAGCCAAACTGTTTTTGTTATACCTACATGTAGATACCAACGTCTCATAAAGTTTCTAACTACACAATTTGCACATTACTGTTTATGGCTCAGAGGCGAATCCAAGAGGTGTAGGGTGGGTACACCCCCTCTGCGGTGGAGGTAGGAAGAAAAAGTTAGTCAAAAATAGGAGAAACGATGAATTACATCTAAATAAAACTGTCTATTTTATGCTTAGAATGTCTTTTGAAAGCGTTTTTGAACGCTAATTTTTCAAAATTTTCTCGATTTGGTTGGACAGAAGGCCAATTATGTAGGCCTCTTAAACTGGTAAAACACTTCATTTCTGTTAATTTTAAGCCCAGAATTAAATCGTGGATACATCACTGTTATGGTTTATTGTTGTTAAACATTTTTGTAACAAAGAAGAATGGCATCGGGCATTTTGACACAAGTGTTTCAGCTGAGTTTTGAAAAGTTTACGCTGCGCGGTGAGCTAGAGCAAAACAAATACGTAACGGCATCCCACGCGATAGCCTGATGATAGTTTGATAGAGCAAGGTCGCCTTGCTTGTCGTCAGATTGAAAGTGTACGGCAGTAGCGTAAAAGTGTATAAAATACAGCTAGATGATTGGTTTTCTTCAACTGTTCGTGTTTTGTGCATCGTTCTTGACAGCATTTACCGACGATAAGGTGACAGAAGGGGAACTGGATGCGTTTGCTGAGCAAATAGCTCAATTCGAGTCTCAGTACCGCGCATACGTTTCAACCTGCAATCCTGGCTGTCTGAAAGTCGGTCCCGACGGACCTCCAGGAGTTGAAGGAGAACCAGGACCTCCGGGAATGAAGGCACCGATTATCATCGACCCGCCCGGACCAATAATCGGACCCCCTGGGTTTCGTAAGTAATTCATTCAGATTCACTTCTGTAATGTAAAAGTAGGTAGTATCGGAGGCACTGAGTAGCCGATGCCATATGAAAATTCGAATTAAAAGATGTTACTTTTGTAGAATTCAATTTTTTACTTTTAGTGCTACGGACAGTGAAGGGCGGGTGCAATTAACTGCCCTAGCTAAAAGGCAAATAAGACGAAACGTTCTTTGACAACGTAAACAGATGAATTTTCATACGAACCAATTTTCAGCTGGGCCACAAGGGCCGGATGGTGAACCAGGCGATAAAGGGCCCCGCGGACCAGTTGGGGTTGATGGCGAGATAGGTAACGTTACGCTTGTTGCATTAATTTGTTCAAAAAGTTAAACAAAGACCCCAAATATTTATATTTCGGTGGCAGTCGATTAATATACGTTACCGACACTCAGCCACATGATTTCAGGAGAGCCCGGACGCCCAGCTCAGTGTTCTTGTCACGGCAAGGAACATTCTTTTCTTCACAAAGTTATTAATACAGTCAAATTGCTTCAGCGAACGCGTATGCACCACGCAATGTCAGCACGGCTATTGCGTACGGCAAATGTCCGCAAGGATTTCTTGAACAAAGCTCTGAAACGCTGCAAAACGATCAACTGAGTCAACTGAGAAAAATGTTGGAAGAAGCACAGCGAAATAACAAGACGAAAGGTTACACGGATAAATTGCGCGTCTGCTATAGCAGCACGCACAGCCCGCCAACGTAAACCGCGTGCTGCTCACCAACTTATAGTGGCTCTATCAAGTTTTATGTCCAACCAGTGAACGAACCTTTTCATGAGTGAACATTAGGTCAAAACACCCGTATATGGCAGCACAGAATAAAAACAAGTCCAAGTAATAAGCACGTCTGATCATCACCAGACTAGTAAAGGCAAGTAAAGAAAAGGGAGACAAGCAAAGTACGAAAAGTCACTTATCGGTTTTTGACAGCTCCAAAATTTTCTGGAATTCTTCCTCTTCCTGCTGCCTCAGTCGCGTCTGACGTTGCTCCTCTTCTTGGCGAGACGCCTCCAAGGCGCGCCTCAATTCACTGTCCACCTGCACGCTGCCGTTTTCGAAATTCGGGCCTAGCGCTTGCTGCAGCTCTGCCACGCCATCTTGCTGCTGGCCCTGGGAAGCCAACAAACTCTGCTGAATGGCAAACTGCAGCAAAACGTCTTCTTCCGCCTGCGCACCGATCAATCCGTGGTAACCTGAAAACTAGGCCATTTCAGACCAACACGAACAGATCAGACACAACCGTCAACCCGAAGCCGTACAGAAGAAAATGAACGAAACCATAAGAGCGCCCGTAAATTCTGCCTCGTACTTACAGAGGAAACCCAATTCCACCCCGAAAACAACTGCCAATGCTGCTAACAATAGCGGCGTTTCCTTTTCCGACGATGGGAAAATCTAGAGCGTCTGATTGCACGTTTTTCGCCGGTGAGACGCGTCAGGGCCATGCTGGTGTACCGTTCCCAGTGCAAAATAACCATACGCAGGTACGTACCGGAGCTGTTGCGACGACGGTCGGCGCCACCTCCCACGTACGGATAGGCGGCGGGAACTTGGAAGAGCAGGTCGTCGAACTGACAGGAATACTGGGCTGGCTGGTCGGGCTGCGACGGCGCAAGCTCCACTCTGCGCACACCCGACACCTCCTGCGCCTGCGCAAACGCATTGCCGAATGTAATGCGCGCACTGATAACGTGAAACAACGGAATTTCTATCTTGACTGGAAAGCCCGCGGGCAGCTGAAGCTCTATGAAGTTCTTGAGACGGGCGAAGTGCGCGTTGCTGGCAGCCATCAGGTCAATTATTGGAGTGATCTGGTCCTGAAAAGTACTCTCGAGCTAAGTCCGACAGTTGAGCATTACACTTGTAGAATTGCCACTACTCTCTACTACTGCTTCAGAAACCTAACCCTTGTCAGTTCACGGGTATGGCAAAATTACGTTAGTATTTATTTAAGCTCAAAACTGCACATGACCCTCCGGAATCATTTCATTCCATATCTAAACCCAACTATTACTCTACTATTCTTACAGTCAGGCACTTAACGCCGTTTATGGTACCGACACCATATAAGGTGCCGGTACCGGTGCCCCCACGTTCGGCGACTGTGGTGGTACCATAATATGGTACCGTCACCATATGTGGTACCGGCACCATATATGGTACCCCTACCCATGGCCATGGGTGCCGGTACCGTATATGGTACCACTAAAGCGAAATGGACCTCGAGTCTGATCGCAGGCCGTAAGGCCGCACATCGATGGTACCACTACCATATATGGTACGAAATCTGAACACAGTGGTACAACCATATATGGTACCGGTACCGGTAAAACGCGAAGGTAGGGGTACCATATATGGTACCACCACAGACCTTGAACGTGGGGGTACCATATATGGCACCGATACCATATGGTGACGGTACCATATATGGTACCGGCACCTTATATGGTGTCGGTACCACAAACGGCGGTAAGTGCCTGACTGTCTTAGCCCTTTCAAAGTTCGCCTGCACATACAACAAGCTTCTGATTGCCTCAAAGAATCAGTGTCTAGCACCATCCACCCATGGTACTGAGACCCCGAAAACTAGTTTGGTGTAGACGGCCAAATGTTAGTACACTAACTAGAGATCGGACAATATTGGGTGTTGGGTTTTCCGATATTGCTTCATCTCTAACACTAACTCATACTGTGGAGCTGTCATTGATTGACCTGCAAAGAATTTCCAGATCTAACGGTTCAGTCCTGAGATAAAGCCCACTGAAAATAGTCACGTTTAACCGTAGGACGAAAAATTCGAAATAAAATCGCTTATTAATCGAACTTTAGACTAAAAATTGTGGTGTTTTTCGTAGAGCAATTTCAGACCACTTGAATTCTATTCGATTGCAAAGGGCTTTCCATTTCTTTAAAAAATCATCGGCTCAAAACTTCCAGCTGATGAAATGGTCGAAAAACCGAAAATCGGAGATGACAATTTTTCAAAAAATGTCATAACTATGGAACCGCAAAAACGTTTGAAGACGTTCTATATCTCAATAGAAAACCCGTAACATTCTCCATCGAATAAAAAAGTACCCTCTCATACGTCGGATATTGCATATTTTACGATCGTTTGAATGAGAGGTGCAATTTTGAACTTTGACCCCACATTTTGCATATTCGGTAAATTTGAGTCTCGGTGCAGGCTATTGTGAGGCAAAGTACTTTGCTTATGCAAACTTTGAGCAAGATCGGAGAGCTCGACCCAAAATTTGTAAATAGAGAGGGAACACAAGGGTTGTCCGACTCAGACATCCACTCTAAAAATCAAGTTTCAAGTTTTTCCTTCCGAATATAATTTGACCACACATTCAGATTTAAATACTGATTCAGATACTGGTTTAAAACTAGTCTAAATTGCGATTAGTAAGCGAGAAATTGGAATTCGAATTTTTCCGTCCAATAGTTAAGCAGAGCGATTTTCAGAGGGGTATATCTTCAGCAGTAAACCCTTAGATCTAGATCCTTTGTTACAGATCAATTAGCAAATTAACAATTTTGGCGATTTAGGCGATTTAGGCAATTTTTGTGTCTGAAATTGTAAAAAATTGCAAAAATTTGCTCAAAAATTCACTTGCCAGAAAAATTGGAGGGGGGGCGGCGAAATCGTCTCGGGGGGGGTCTGGCCTAAGTAGGGTGGGGGGCAGACCCCTCTGTTACATGTATGCCTACAGCGGCTGAACAGCATAAGAACACAAAAATTCCAAAACGCTGTGAAACATCAGAACACTATAAAGAAACGAACATAAAATTTTGTTCTCTTAGTATTTTTAGTGTTTGCTGTTACCAAAGGAAGAGTGATTTCAAAAGGCCTGACATGACCCCCACCAAATCGGTAAGAACTTCTAGACTTGGACCCAATTTATGGCCTTTGTATCGTCACCACGAACAATTGAGGCTTGCTATTACGTACGTACGTACGTCACTCTTCTACGTCTTACCTACTCAAACAATTACCTGCAGACTAAGTGGAAATTCATCACACAACCAGAGGTGGGCTTTAAATGTATTCGAACGGCGAGTAACTTCCTTCGGCCGTCCAATGTCTTTGGTGCCCAAATCGACGAAGGAGTTGAAGTAGTCTTCCGGCGCAATGCCATTCGGATTCAGGCTTACAATGTCTGTCTCGCTGACCGGGTCCTGTCGCTTCACTTCCTTTCCCTGCACAAACTTCAGCAGCGAGTTGATAGGATTGTCGTTGTTGGCGTCAGGACTGGCTTTGTCCTGCTCCGTCAAATGCTCCATACGCGTCTTCGTCACTAACTCAACATTAGTGGCGTTGAACACCTGAAAAGCAACAGTCAGCACGCAGAGACAACAACTGCCACGCAGACAGCAGACACCTTGCAGTCGTAACCGTTGACGTTGTCGGTTCTGTCGGTCTGGAAGAAAAGACCAGACTTAGCACGTTCGAATCCAATGCGCTCAACGTCGATGTAGGTGGTAGCAATGGGAGAGGTGAGTCGGTCGGACACGTCCCGTTCGGTGGGCTCGAATTCGCCAAAGTCCGCCCCGAACACCTGGTGCTCGCTGCCTTGCGGCACAGGGATCTGCTCTGCCACCACGCAGCGGCGCTCGTGGTCGATCACCAGTAGCTCGGGCGCATTGTCGTTAATTCTGAACAAATAACTGATGTTTCCGCGCTGCCAATGGTTCGACGCATCGAAACCGACCAGCGTCGTATCGACTCGCACGCACGCACCTCGCTTGTACACCTGCAAACAGACGCGCGCGTGCCATGTGCAGACCGACACAAGACAGACAGACAGAGGCACCTTGTAGGTGTCGGACGGACACATCTTGCTCACGAACGGCACCCAACTGCTGAATTCCCAGCAAAGTTCGGTATAGAAGTCGGGCGTGTCCTGCAAGCAGAGTCTTGTGCATTTGTTTCCACCGCATACCAACCTGCAACTTTTTGAGCAAACGAGTCATGGCTTCCTTGGTCCTAACGATTCTCTGGTAGTCTCTGTGGTGGAGCACCAGTCTGAGCAAGTCGGGGTCGCCGGTGGCGGTCGCCTCGTGCACCACGGCCCAGTAGCCTCTGTTCTCGGCGTTGGCGTCGGCCTTGCCACGCAGCAGTTCCCGGGCGCACTCGAGGTGGCCGAGCGTCACAGCCAGCATGAGAGGGGAGCGTCCGCGAGGGTCTCTCGTCTCCAGAGCTGTCTGGTCGGTGGTCTGCAACTGACGGCGCAGGGAGCGGAGGTCGTTGTGCCAGACGGCCCAGTGCAGAGCGAACTGCCGGCTGTAGTCGGGGGCCATCGCGCAGCAGAGCTTAGAGCGGAGCGAGCGACATGGTGGGGCAGCAGCGGTGGAGTGGCGCAGAGGCACTGTGATTGGTGGAGAGGCGGGCAGAACCAATTGCCAGCGTATCGATCCCTGCACAGGCCTGTGGCCGTGCGGCGGCGTAGTGCTGAGCGGCCCTGTGTTGAGAGATAGCGCCTATGTTTTCTACAGCGTCGGTCGGCCTGTGCTGAGCTGCCTCCTATCCTTCAGTACGTACCAAGTCTGCCCTATCTTTCACCGTGCATCGATACTGTAGCTAAGTCACTGCTTCTATCCTATATGCTTCGGCTGTTTTCTTACCTCAACTACTTGCTCTGTCCGTTGCTTCAGATTTTAACCATTCTGCTAATTAATTAGCGCTCTGTAGCCCAATTTTTCGGTAGGCTCTTGTGCATTGTGCAAGGCCGCTTTCCTAGTCTGCGCCGGTGTGGGGGCTCGGTGCAGAGGGAGGGTGCAGTGGGAACGTGCCGAGAGTGAGGAGGCACGTTTAACGTCCTTTTTGGTCGAAATGCGCTGCGCTCCGTCTCTAACCTGCTAGACAGAGCTCCCTCGCCTGCCGCCGCTCGCCTTGACGTCAATAATAACTGCGTTTCGCTGCCGCGCGGACAGACGGCGCTCTGGCTCGCTCCGCCTTCGCCCCGCCTTATTAGACGCCATCCGACTGGTGGTCGCTCTGCCTTCTCTTGCGAGCCCTGCCACAGTGGGCATGCACAGTGCACCGGATTGGATTTTGTTGCGCCCCAATATCGCACCTGTGGCGTTTCCAGGATTTTGCAAAAGTGGGGTGTAAAATTTTGAAAGTGCCTGATTGGGCTTCTGCCCGACCAGCGAAAGGAAATTTTGAAAATTTAGCCTTCAAAAACGCATTTTAAAGGCGTTCTGAGCATAAAACAGACAGGTTTAGTACATAATTCATTAGTTTCTCTTATTTTTTACCTATTTTCTTTTCCTACCTACCTCCGCCGCAAGGGGAAGCGTACCCGCCCTACACCCCCTGGATACCCACCGCCCCCTTTGCGGTGGAGGTAGGACGAGAAAGTCTGTCAAAAATATGAGAAACAAATCAATTATGTACTAAAGCTGTCTGTTTTAAGCTGTCTTTTAAATGCGTTTTTGAAGGCTAAATTTCCAAAATTTTCTGGCCCTGGTTAGGCAGAAGCCAAACCAGGTAGTTTCAAAAATGTACACCCCCTTTGCAAAATATTAGCTACGCCACTGTATCCAACACTGCTTGGCAGCTACGAAATCTTCCAAGTTTTCTCTGCAGACAACGCATCATGTTTTTGGTAGCTAAGTTATTTATGCGGTTTTACAGATTACAGATTTAATTAATTGAGATTACTGAAATACGATTTTTGAGGCTGTTGAGCAAGTATTGCGGTATTTGCGTGCCAAGCAATAGATTAGTAGTGTATGCATTGGCCCTTGGGCTTACCCCTCACCGGCCGATACTAGTCGGATGTACATACCAATTCGCCAGACATGGGAAAGGGGCCTGACATCGAGGGGTTGGCCCCTTCGCACTAAGACAGGTGCAAATCCGTTTTCGACAGAGCTCAAAATTGCTTATTTTAACAGAAAATCTTCACTTTGGTGAAGAAAACGGACTTTTTGGTTTACCATTCCTTCAGCCGCCGTTATCTCCTCGGGATTTCAGAATTCTACCTGCCCGAAATCCGAATTACTAGCCCATGTCTGCCTCTCGCCGAAAATTTTGTCGACCTTTTTGAGAATCGGCAATTTCATAGATATTTGGCGACTTTTTTTTGGAAATCGCCTGCTAGATTGAAACTTATGCCCCTCCATTTTTTCAGCCCATGTATGTTAGGGTGTTGCGTTTTTCTGTTCTTTTGGCACTGTAGATTAGCTTAGGTTTTATGCTGTGTTTTGCTTTTGCTAGTGTGTGTCAATTAACTGACACGGCTGTAACAGAGATGTACTGCTTGTAGTGGTGCCTTACATAAATGCACATTTCATGAATGCAGTGCAAGATGTAAAGGTGAAATTTCAGAATAATCCATTATGGTTCGAGATTCCGGAAAACCACCGGTGCGCGGTAAAACTTCGCCATATGGATTCTTCGTAAAGATGTGCTATGAAGAGCACAAAAAGAAGTACCCGAACGAGAACGTACAGGTGACGGAGATCTCCAAGAAGTGTTCGGAAAAGTGGAAGGTAGAGCCGAGACAGTGCCATGTGCTTATGTTGAGCAGCTCTTTCAGACAATGACCGACGACGAGAAGCGTCGGTTCTTCGAGTTGGCCCAGAAAGACGCCGAACGCTACCAGGCAGAGATTGCGGCCTACGGTGGCGAAGATGCAATCCGCAAGCGCAAACGGGCCAAAAAAGATCCAAACGCGCCCAAACGAGCACTGTACCGACTTCGTTTTGTGTAGGAGCGCAGCAAAGACGGTCGTTGTTTTAGCTCAGCGTTCTTCTTCTTCTCGCAGACCAAGCGACCGGCCGTGCAGCAAGAGCATCCGGAGTGGAAGGTCGGTCAGGTGGCCCAGGAACTTGGCAGAATGTGGAAGGCACTCGTAGAGGACGACAGAAAACTGTACGAAACGATGGCTATCAATGACAAGGCCCGTTACGAAGTGGTCAGTAACGTTTATGCATAGGGGAGCGACTGGGTCCTTTTCGCTCCGATCCGAATCGGTTGGAACTAGAACTCAAGAAGAGCTCAGAATCGAATCCAAATCTGAACTTTTCCAAAGAAACTCCGCTTAATTCGAATCTAAACTTTTTCAAACAAAACTCCGCTTAAATTTTTGGAATAACCCGTTTGTTAACAAATTTTACAATGTTTTCACGTGAATGTCCTTTATAATTGCATCTCAAACACAGTTGTCAAAAACGTTCGCATAAAAACTACAACAATCAATAACTGTAATTGCACAGCACAACGAAAACGTGCTAGAAGAGGTGTTCGGTTACTAACGAAATCGGAACATAGGACCCGATCGTTCCCTAGTTCATATTTGATTTGTTAAAAACAGTTTATTTCCGGAGAAACAGGGCGACAGTCGCCCTTTCGGGTTCTTTAATTTACGCTTTATGGTATTTTTATACCGGTTACATCCATACCTAGAGTTGTGCACGGGCCGGGCTAGACAACCCAAGTTGCATTTTAAGATTTGAGCATTTCAGTTTTATCAGTAAAAATATCATGCAAACATAATAAGATGCTTATAAAACAAATTTCGACTTAATTTTTAAACTCAAAGCCAAATTATGACTTTGAAAAGCTTTTGTTTAAGTTGGATCAATATCCATGCCAGCCAAATAGGCCGGGCCAGAAAGCATTGCGGGCTGGGTGGTCTTCGACCCGTGTACATGTCTACCCGTACCCCTACCGGCGATGCTTAACAATACAGTTTTTAACATGCGTCCCCCAAGAGGAGAGGTTATGGGACCATAACTAAGAGAGATGTGCAAAGGTACTTTTTCCGGCCCGACCCGAAAAACCAGACATTGTCCTGAGGTGGCTATATTAACTGACATAACTGTATTGGGGGTTTTATGTTTCACTGATTGGCACCGTATTAATCTTACAGTTCACTAGGAAGCCGTTTTGCGCCGATCAACTAAAATTTAGCAGAATTTATGCCATGATTTCTTATAGTAGCTAGTTTCCCAGGTACCAGGCCAGTAATTGGCTTTCTTTCTTCTTATCTGAAACATACATACATTCGTCAAAAAACAACACCTCAGATTTTTTACTGTAGCAACCGCAAATCTCTATCGATTTGAATGAATCCTTATTTAAATGAAAGATAAATAAATTCTTGAGAGCATACATGTCATCCGCCGAAGGGAGTTGGGGGTCTGGCGCCGGCCGGGGGGCTGAGCCCAAATTTTGGTAGGGGCGTTGGGCACTAAAAAAATTCTAAAATTACTGGCCCGACTCATTTGAAGAATGTGGTTTGGGCTGGTCAGATAAGATAAGCAGGTAGTTTTAGGAGATGCGGGACTACAAGGCAGGCAAGAAGGTGTCTGCCACTCGTGCGCCCGTTCCGGTGCCGGGAGCAGCGACGACGGCAGGTCTGGTGCCGGGTCAGACTGCAGGGGCGGCGATGGCCGCGAGCAGCAGTGGTGGCGGTCAGATGGCTGCGGCCGCCGCAGTGATGCTGCCCCCCGATACGGAGGACGCAGACGACGATGACGAGGACGATGAAGACGACGAGTAGATTCTGCGTTGTCCTGAGTACCCGGGTTCCTTGTCTTTGCTGTTAGTAGCGTACTCCGTTCTGTGACTCGCTCCTACGAGCACTCAACGCCTCCTTCTTTATGTCTAATTGGGTTGCGCGCACTGTTTGTTCGGTGCAGTAGCTGGTCACGCTGGTGTACATTCTGTTCTGTCTGCAGAGCGCTGCCTGCCCCTCTACAGACTTCGTTGGCGTACAAACAATTCGCCTCATACCTGCCCGCCTCCACCCTCTGCCGTCTTTAAACGTCCTAACTTCTCTTTCTTCCTCCGATTCCGGTGGGTGGCCATGGGCACGTATGTACTTACTTCATGTACTGTGACTGTACGTATTTTTTGATGTTCCTCAAGTTGCGTCATTCTTCTAACGCCAGCAACTCGATTTTTCGTCTTCTACACGTCAGTTAAAAGCTATAAGTGTATGTATCTGGTTAAAACTTGCAAAATTTCTGGCTTCCAGTGGGTATTCAAAAAATCGCATTAATTCAGCTTAAGATAGTGTATGCCTTGAGGCCATGTTTGAAATTTATTTCGTTGTAGATGCCCGAAGATCGCGTTTCTGGCTTAGCAGAATCCATATAATGTGTTCATGTCAATGAGAAATAAAAAGCTAGTTCCTATCTTTATCATTTCTGTTCGGTGCTTATTCGTCGATTCCCGATTTCTATCAAATCTTTGCCATACTTGTCGTACAGCGCGCCACCAGACTGAAATAGCGGAGAGGGCTCTCGCATTGTCAGAGCGATGCGTCTGTCCCCGATGTGTGCGCGCAGAACGGCGTGCTTCCACTGGTATCTGATCTGGTCTGCCATGCAGAGCAGGGATCTCTGCGGCATGGGCACGAGGACGATGCATTCATGGCCGTCTTTAACAAAACTCATCACGCTGCCGTCAACCAAGTTCAGACTGATCAAGCGATTTCCCCAGATCCAGGTATCGTCGGTGTGGAATTCTATGCAGGACCCACGACTACTAGTGTACTCCAAATTACACAGCTCAAACGGTTGGTATTTATCCAGAGAATCGGGACTCAGTTGGCGCATTCTGTCTAAGACCAAGTCAGCGTACTCTGGCATTCCCGTAAATGCGTCATACTTTACGCGTTTCCGCTTAAAGTTCACTCGTGGGCCGTAATCCTGCTTTCGCCGACCAGACTGAGACAACAACCAGGGCGTTACGTCAATCTCCCCAACCAGTGCTCGTTCCTCCGCTTCGGTGATGAAGTCGGGCAACAGGAGAAGACCTTCCAACTCTAAGCCGACAGTCGAGTGGTGGCAATGACTGGAGTGGTCGTTGGCCAGACGAAACAGCTGCTCTCTGTCTGTCAAGTCATCGAGCTGATGCTCGAATGCCTTGCAGCAATGCATACAGTAGACGAACTTCTTGCACTGATCATAGACATCCAGTGAATCACCATCTAGACGCTTCAGTCGCAACACTCGACTGGACTGGCAGCACAGCAAACAGTAACGGGCTCCCTTGCATCCACACCTCTCCTCGTCCATTCCGACACTCAACTGAAAGTAGTTGTTAGTCAAAGCGAATCAGGTCGAGCAAATGTGGAAAATTTCGTCAGCTTATAAAAACCAATCAATGAGGCTAAATCAAATCTGACATGCACGTCATGTCGAAAGACAAAAAACTCGAGATAGCATAAAATCTCCTGTGTTTCTGAGAGTGTGTGCTTCTGAGTTTCTAAGCATTACAAGATCACTATCTAAAATAGTAAGCGAAAGTTAATTTAGCGGCCAGCTGGCCAGTGAGAAAACACAGAATTCTGGGTAATAATCTTAGAGACCTAATTGCGAACAATAAAAGTGAGTGAGCCTTTAGCAGTTTTAATAGATTTCATACATGACATTTTTTACACGGAGGTTCGATTTAGTATAGCGTATGTTTTGTGTATGCAAATTACGCATTTCTCAAGCACTGTCACACAAAGTAGGTTTTCTGGTTGAGGCCGAACCTAAAAGCCTTAAACCAGGAGCTCATGAAAGTATAATGCTAGAACTCTCTTTTCGATTGCCAAATAGAAAAAACCATCTTATTTGGGGATCATCGTGTCAACGTTTAGAACCCCTGCCCCACCTCAGCGTTCCCGACTGTGCGGGGGAACAACCGGCCATGCGGTACAGGAGGTACTCAATCAAACTTACTTTTACCGAAACCAGTCACTCTAACATACTTTTCCATACAAACCATTTTTCACCATCACTTACCCTCGCTACCTCGTGCAGTGTGGTTGACGAATGAGGTTCCACCCGTTCATCCCAAACCCCAAAGTCACAACACTTAACACCTTTCACTCACTTTATCCTAACTGAGGTGGACGACCCCCAACTTCTGTTATTGTGCTTAATACTTATGTCAGTGCCGAAGTTCCTGATTTGGCTGCTGCCCAAATTTAGCCCCAAAAATTTAGCAAAAGTAGCCTTCAAAAACGGACTTAAAAGACATTCTGAGCATAACATTAACAGACAACAAGTTTTCGTAGGTTAAGGTGGCCTGGTTGGACTTCTGCCCGACCATCGAGAGGAAATTTTGAAAGGCGTTCTGAGCATAAAATAGACAGGTTTAATACGGAATTCATAAGTTTCTCTTATTTTTGACAGACTTTCTCCCGCAAAGGGGGTGTACCCACCCTACACCCCTGGACACGCCACTGTTACGCGCTTTCGTTCGACAACGCCAAAGCTCCGGAACCCTCTTAAAAAGTTAACTCTGAAATAGGGCTAGTCTTTGGCGCAGCCTAGGCTGCCTCCTTTTCGACCGGAACAGTCTTGCTGCAGCTAATTGTCTTTTCCTTTTCAGTCATGATATCTATGATGTTCTCCTTATTCATTCGGAATTGTTACAGTCTTGCCCCTCATGTGGAAGAACTACGCAACCAACCACCTCCAGCCAAACAAGCCCAGCATTGTTCACTTTCAAGAATCACGTCTGCTACCTCACCAAACACTCTCATTTCCTGGCTACCGCGTCTTGCACGCTCCCAGAGCTCAAGGCACCTGACCACCTTGGTGAGACGTCCCCTCCAAGTTCAAATTCCACCTGACGAAGCCATTGAACTCCTCCCTGTTAAAGTTTATTTTGGCAAGCGCTGCTTCACCTTCTGCAACGTCTACAACCCCTCACCAGCCAAAAACCCCAGATTGATCCTGCTCTCTTCGCACAGTTCCCAATGCCATGCATCCTCCTCAGCGGCTGCGACTTTAACTCCCTTCACACTGATTGTGATTGCAACCAACGAGGCATGTCACCAGAGAATGCTCACGGCGTCAAACTAACCACCTGGCTTGGCTTGCCTCTTTCCAAAACCTCCTTCGAGGAAGGAAGACGTCCTACCTAGAGATGCAACCGCAAAGAAAAATACCGGATACCGGATGGTTTTTCGGAATACCGGATAACACCGAATAGCAATGATGATCAGGCTTTAACGAAATACAGCAACTTTCAGGCTAGATAGTTTTTCGATGCTTTCAAGGTAGGATATATAAAAAATATAGAATATGATATGACAGATATCGCGTTGAACCAGCTATATTTTCTAGCTATATAATAGGCTGCAGTTAAGTCCGAAAATAGTGCAAATCTGCATGCGAAACGCTCGAAAACTGGAAATTGTTGTGGCTATCTTGTATCCAAAATATACCGGATACCGGATATAGTATTTTAGAGGAAAAAATACCGGATAATGATGGTTGCATCTCTAGTCCTACCTACTTAACTTAGTTAGCTACTCTTCTCTCCTCACCCACCGGTTGGGTGGGGAGATCGGTAAACATCGGTTTTATCGGTCTCTCAGCGGCCGGCGCAGTAGGTACATGGTCTGACCTTACCGCGCGCGAGCGGCCGGCCAGCGATTAGAGCGGCTGGTTACAATAGGCTTATATTGCACGTTGCGCCACTAATGCTGCAGACTTTCCTTTTTCCGGCATGTTTGGGGTACTACTAGGTCAATAATTTAGTTCAGAAAAATATCTTGCGGGTTTCCGGTGACCACGTTTGGGATACTTAACACAACATTAATGTGTAAAATAATAATCAAGAAGAGATCGTCAGCAGTCATTTGATACCACATTCGGTTGTCTGCGTAAAAAATATTGCAATTCGAGTGATCTCCCGGCAAAACATCGGTTTATCGGTCCTTCAGCGGCCGGCGCATTAGCACCAGCGGAAACCCTCAAGTTATTTTCGGAGCTGATTGTTATTAACATCTGATTACTGCATTGCATGCTATATTCAGCTTTACCTTACCTCAGTCAAAGATACGTTTCCAGTCTCGGCTCGGAAGGAACAAAAACCAAAATCCTGTAAAACGTGGAACACCCAAATTGTAAATCTTTATGAAATATAACAGAATGTGCTGTCAAACAACTGCCTTTTTTTCACTTCTAAATAATTGTTTTACACACCAGCACATTCACAACCAATTATTACTGCATGCTACCTCTCAGATTACGCGCTCTCGTCAAATCGCCTTACTTAATCGATTATCGGCCCATTACCCCCGGAACCCCACTTAGAAAACTTGCTATAAAATTCAAACGCATAGACTTATGTTCGTGCGCAAAGCCGGATCGGTAGACCATTACCCTAGCTACAGAATAAGCACAGTTAGAAAGATTGGGATCGAAACCACAGGACGTGCGAAAGAATTTTCGGTAGAAATGCGGAAACGGCACGCGTTCGAATTTATATCGTAAGAGGTAAAAAATTTGACAAAAAACGGCTACCCACCTAAATTTGATTATTATTGGTGCCATATGGTACCACATGAGGCCTTGATCGAAAGGGTGCCATCCGATCCGATGTGGCGGGGGACTGTACGATGTACAGCCGTACAATCAGACCTGCACTGTCCATTTCGTGACCCCTGATATCGTCATCTCGGACGCTGTGCCCTTCTTTCACTGACAAGCCACTTTCTAGCCATTGCTGTTGGGTGCTAGTCACTAAGAGAGTGCCTGGCGTGGTGACGTCCTGGTGCTGTCAGCTCCGAACGGCCGCCCGGCCGGTGGCACTAAACCGGGATAGGTATTGCTGGTTTCTCAGACAGCCCCTGATGTCGTTGATCTTATTTTCCTCCAACACAGACATACTTTGGGGAGCGGCTTTCGGTGCAACGGCAGCTCCAGTCGGTTCCCATTTACCTACTCGCTGTAACCAGCTTTCGGTTGTCTGGACGGGGCTTTGTGCCGCCGACCAACTCTTTGCGGCTAGAGAACTTGCCGCGCCGAGCCGGAGAGGATGAACGCACGACGTCGCGCGCAGTGGCTTTGCGGCCTAAACCACTACACCAACTGTGCCGGTGTTCCGTTAAATAATCCTATCGTTAAAAAATCCTATATAGGATTTTTAACGGGCCGAGTGCCGTGAAATATTCCTATTGCCGTTAAATAATCCTATGAAAGCTGTGACATTGTCTAATCGGTAGTGAGCATGCGGAAATGGAATAGACACGCGCAAGTGTAGATGCTGTTTCGCAGGTCCAAAATTATCATACAGCTCATCTTTATCTACGCTCATCTCATACAGTACAAAGCTTACTTCGACGCTAAGCATGAAGCACCAAAGTTGTTGTTGTTGTTGTAACTTTTTGTCCTTTTTGGACTACGTAGGACTAGCCAACTCATACATGTCACTGGGTTTTTCCGTGTGGTGGGGACCTTTTTCAAATCCCAAATAGGGTTTTAGGACCAAGTCCAAAGTGGGTTTTGCGACCTTTTTTCGGGTCCAAAGGTGGGTTTTGTCGACCTTTTTTGGGGATTCTGCTGCGAAAAATGGCTATAAAACCCTATTTGGACCGAAAAAGCGTTAAAAACCCTGTTTTTGCATTAAAAATGCCTTAAAAACCCTGTTATAAGATTAGAAAAACCCTATTTAGTGATTTTAATGCAGTTCTTAAACCCTGTTTAGGGTTTCTAATCAACCTAAAAACCCTCTCTAGGCTTTATAACCAGTGTTAAAACCTATTTAAGATTTCAAAGTAACCTGAAAACCCTAATCAGAGCTTCTAGAGTAACCTGAAAACCCTAATCAGGGTTTGAAAGTAACCTGAAAACCCTAATCAGGGTATGAAAATAACCTGAAAACCCTGTTTAGGGTTTCAAAGTTACCTGAAAACCCTGTTTAGGGCTTCTAGAGTAACCTGAAAATCCTAATCAGGGTTTGAAAGTAACCTGAAAACCCTAATCAGGGTATGAAAATAACCTGAAAACCCTGTTTAGGGCTTCTAGAGTAACCTGAAAATCCTAATCAGGGTTTGAAAGTAACCTGAAAACCCTGTTTAGGGTTTCAAAGTTACCTGAAAACCCTGTTTAGGGCTTCTAGAGTAACCTGAAAATCCTAATCAGGGTTTGAAAGTAACCTGAAAACCCTCTTTAGGGTTTCAAAGTAACACGAAAACCTTAGTCAGGGTTTGAAAGTAACCTGAAAATGAACCTGAACCATATTATCGCCATTACTCTGGCAACAGGATTATTTCACGGGGATAGGAAAATGTAACAGGCCCATAACCGTTAAAAAATCCTATATAGGAAATTTTAACGTTAAAAAAATCCTATATAGGATTATTTAACGATAGGATTATTTAATACAACACCGGCAAGGGTGCCATGTATGGTACCCCTTATTGATTACGAGCCTAAATGAAGAAACAAACCGGCGAACCCCACGGAATTGGACCTTTGGAACCCCCCACAACCAGCGACCTTCCTTCAGAGTTGGAAGCTGGAACGTCCGGACGCTCAGTGGAATAGGATCCGCGAATACCCTGATACACGAACTCACCCGTCTTAGTGTCGAGATTTGTGGAGTACAAGAAGCAAGATGGATTGGACAAGGAGAACTGACAGTGGATAAGTACACCATCTATTGGTCTGGTCATGCAAACCGAAAGAGGAATGGAGTTGCGGTAGCCCTGACAAGAAGATTTTCTCACAACCTAAAAGAATGGAAGGCAGTGTCAGATCGGATAATGTACTTGCGACTTCAAGGCAAACAGAGAGCCATATCGATAGTCAACACCTATGCTTCCACTAACGAAGCTGAGAATGAGGATAAAGACCATTTCTACGACCAGCTAAGGAAAGTGATACAAGCCATCCACAACCACGATTTTCTTATTCTGATGGGCGACCTGAATGCAGAGCCATGCGACCCTGGAAGAAGACACCCACACCTAATTGGACCATTCCAAACTGGGACATCCAACAACAACGGAGAGCGCTTACTGACCCTACTAGAGGACCACAGCCTACGCCTGCCAGGAACATTCTACCCCCGAAAAGACATCCATCGCTTGACTTGGACCAGTCCAGATAAGCAAACAAGGAAGGAGCTTGACCACCTGGCGATCAGAAGCCAAGATGCATCCTCAACAACCAATTACCGTGTGTTCAGAAGTGCAGACATCTACTCAGATCATAACCTTGTAATCATGTCAGTCCAAATGTCACCCAAGTCAGTGTATCAAGCAAGGCAGCGAAAGAAACTCCCAAGAATCAACCTAGCGAACCAGAGCACCAATGACAAGTTCACGACGAAGATGCAGAGCCTACTAGCCTTATACTCCAGCACAGGCAATGTGGAAGAAGACTGGGATGCAACTAGAACGATGTTCCATACTGCTGTGAAAAGCGCTACCACAGAAAGACTGCCCAAAAAGACTGGATATCGGCTGAGACCTGGAAGGTTATAGAAGAAAGACGCAAAGCTTACCTGCAACGGGACTGGAACGAATACAAATGGCTGAACAGACTGCGCAACCAGTTAATAAAGAGAGACCGGAACAATATATGGACCTCCAGAGCAAAAGCGTTACAGGATGCGGCTGAGATGAAAAACCAAGGCCTAATGTTCAAAGAACTGAAAGCCATGACAAAACCACAAACCAGAATAGATGGAGCGCTAAAAGAAGAACATGGCCATACAATCCATGAGAGGTATCTGAAGATAAGACGATGGAAAGACCACTTTCAACAGCTACTAAACCGCCCAGCTCCTGAAGCCCCATCTGAACTTGACAGAGTGACACCCAAACGAACACCTGGAGGGGAAGAAGACATCATAACTGAAAAAGAAGTAACTACAGCCTTGAAACAAATGAGAAGTGGAAGAGCACCAGGAATTGACGAAATTACCCCAGAAATGCTGAAATCTGACAGATGCGCAACCATCCACCAACTAACAGAGTTCCTTAACCTTTGTTGGCAACAAGAAAAGGTACCCGAAGAATGGCACCATGGGATACTGATCCCTATATGGAAAGGCAAGGGGTCCAGAGAAGACTGTAAAAACTACCGTGGAATTACCCTACTGTCAAGTCCAAGCAAACTGTTAGCCCGAATCATCCTCAATCGTGCACTTCCACACCTTTTGAAAACAAGGAGGACAGAGCAGGCCGGTTTCACCCCTGGAAAGTCAACTATTGACCAGATTTTTTCACTGCGCCAGATTGTGGAAGTTGGAAGAGAATTTCGGAGACCACTGTACATGGCCTTTATTGATCTACGGCAAGCTTTTGATTCGATCGACCGAACAAGACTGTGGAGAATACTTGAGCTGATTCAAATCCCGGACAAATTGAGAAGCATGATCAGAGTGTTATACCAAAACCCCAAAGCAGCAGTACGAGCGTGTGCCAGCGAATCAGAAAAATTCGAACTTCAGACCGGTGTAAGGCAAGGATGTGTGATAGCGCCAACCTTATTTAATGCAGCCATTGACTACGCCATGAGGAATGTTGAGACAGCCACACAGGGCTTTTGCATTGGCCAACACAAGCTGACAGATCCAGACTTCGCTGATGACTAGTGATGTAAAAAATTAATTTAATTGTAATTGAAATTCGCATAATTGGGCCGTTTTTTATTTCAATTCAATTAATTTAATTTAATTGAAATTCAAAAGTTGGGCCATAATTTAATTGTAATTTAATTGAAATTCGCCTGGAATTTCAATTATATTTTCAATTATTTGCTGGGGTGAATGTAAGGAAATGCATAAGTATTAATGATGACGACGGCACTAATGACTTCAAACAAAAACCTATTTAAGGTTTGTCACCTCTTTATACTGACCTCACTTTGTTTGGTAATACCTAGGATACCTAGTACCTAGGATATATGGCACCATACCCGTGTACGTATGGTACCACCACAGGCCTCCAAATGTGGGGGTACCATATATGGTGCCGGTACCATATCTAGTACCACCGCAGTCGCCAAACGTGGGGGCACCATACATGGTACCGGTACCTAGGGTAGTGGTACCATATATGGTACTGTACCGTGTACGTATGGTACCACCACGGGCCCCAAACTTGGGGGCACCATATATGGTACCACCGGCACCTTATAATGGTGTCGGTACCATAAACGGCGTTAAGTGCCTGCCTGTAAAAGTCACAACAGCGATTTGTTGGTGTATGGTGGGTTTTGGCGAAGGTACCTAGGAAGTGATGTTGCTCAAAAATGCTGAAAACCTTTACATTAAGTACTGAAAATAATGAAATATCTGTAAATTTACCCCAGAATGTCATTTTATGCGTTTTTAAAGGTTAAAATTTTCTTGCCTGTTTGGATGACAGGATAACCAGGTGTCTGTAAGCTTTTACATGGACATTTTTCGAAGTCGTGGGTCACTGCTACTGTCTTTTAACAGAAAAATACAACAATTTTCAAAAAATTGAAAAAATAATTGAAAAAAATTGCATAATTGGAATTTTCCAAGGTTCCATAATTTAAGTGAAAATATAATTGTAATTGAAAATAATGAAAAACTATTTCAATTAATTTAATTTAATTTAATTGAAATTAAAAATGGAGCCTATAATTTAATTGTAATTGAATTGAAATTCAAATTCCATAATTTTACATCACTACTGATGACATAGTCTTCTTTTCCCACTCCCTACAAGAACTAGAGCTCGGATTGTACATGATCAGTGATGAATTTGAAAAGCTGGGACTGACCATAAACTGGGACAAGACTGAGCTGATGGCAGGAGACTACCTCAACCCCCCACCTTACCTGAATATACATGGACACCAGGTCAAATTCACCAAGGATTTCAAGTACTTGGGATCAGTGATATCAGCCAGTGGTACGTGTGAACAGGATATCGACCGAAGGATTGCGACTTGTCGAACCAAAATGTCAGCACTGTACAAGCCACTATGGGCAAGACGAGACATTTCGCGAATAACCAAAATGCAGATTTACCAAGCGGTAATAGCCTCCTCATTGCTGTATGGCGCTGAAACCTGGGCACTGACTAAAAGAGACGCACAGAAACTAGATGTGTTTGACAATCAGGCGCTGAGACGAATCGAGCAAGTGCAATGGTTTGACTTTGTAAGGAATGAAGAGATTCGAAGGCGAACCAAGCAGCCATACGCATCCAAATTGGCCCAGATAAGCAGACTAAGATGGTATGGACACCTGAAACGCATGCCTCCAGATGCAACCCCTAGACTGCTATATGAACACCAGTGGCGAGAGCTTGGCTGGAAAAGACCGCTTGGGCGCCCAAAAAACCGCTGGAAAGATACAATCCAAGATGATCTGAAAGAGATACGCGCAAACCCTGAGAACCGAGAGCAGTGGAGGCGGGCTCTGCACTCATTGAGGCTCCGCAACGCCCCGACCTAGGGGAAAGCGAATTAAGTCAAGTCAAGTAAGTAATGATTTGATTGAAGGGGTACCATATATGGTACCACCAGAGGACTCGATCGAAGGCATGGTATGGCACCAGTACCATTAAGGAAGTGGTAACTTATAAGTAAAGGTACACCGCTACCATATACGAACGTACCATATACGTGTAGTACATACTGCATGTGTACTGGTACCATATACAGTGGGGTGCAAAAGTTTAAACGCACCCGGTCAGGTACAAGAAAAAGTGACTTTTCACTTATTTGTTGAAGGTAATTGGCAAGTGTTATACACCGTTGCATAGCTTGAGATGTTGCCAAGAAAATGGCGCAGACTGCGCTGCAATGCGCTGCGTTATAGTAACGTTATAGCCAGTCTAAGCCGGACTGTCAGAAAAAGGGTTAGCAAAAGTTTAAACGCACTTTAAAAATCCCACAAAATCCCACTCAGATCTTGTAAATAAAAGTTGTACGGACACCTAAATAGTAAATAATAAATAACAAGACAAGTTTGATGCTTTGCCATGATTCAGTTAGCCCTGTTGTGCTCTTTGTTCAATTGGCATGCAGAAGATTGAACCTGCTATGATGCCTTGTATCAACGCGATCTCTAGCACCAGAGTGCCAGTAGCACCTTGACAGATCAAACTTACTGACATCTGATGTATGTTAGAAAGTCTGGCATGCATGAATTTCAAGCTTTTTAGAAGTTAGAAGTCATAAACGTTGGTAATTATGGGCTCAAACCAGATAATTATAGTGAATCTGTTAGGCAATGGCCACATTGTTACGGTTTATGAGGTGAATATCTGACTCAGCTGCCTGGTTTTAAGAAAAATAGCATGAACAAAGACAGCAGAAGCCCTAGAGGCCAGAGAAGCTGAACACAGTAATATTGGGACCTTTAATATCATAGTCAAACATGAGAGAGCCAAGATTCAGTGTACACCAATGGCAGAAGCATTCACTGAAGCAGCCATAGGTCATCTTAAAATGAACAGATGATGGAATTCCATATCCATGGGATCACACAATGCATTTCAGTTAAAAACGCAAGTTTTTGGAAGCAGGGATGATGTCTGCAGGTCAATCTACCTTCACAGTTGCCGTTAATGGATTATTGAGGATCATTACTGGATATTCAGTATGCTGGTTATAGTGCTGTTAACTGAGTAAGGTGCCTAAATGGCATGTTCTGGTATTTTTGCACAAGAGAAACAATAGTAGATGTAAAAACCATATGAGTTAACGCATGTTTGTTGGTTGCAGTCGCTTACAAACACTGAGAAGGCCCGAATACTAAACCTCAGTGTGACAGGATGTGGAACAGTAATGATCTGTCAACCTTAGTACTATGATTAAAAAATGTTCTGTTTTCGTGGTTCTGTTACCATAAGCCCAGTTTTTTAGCCTGATTATCAGTTTCAATGTGTTACACATCCATAAGAAGTTCGAGAGTGTTCAAAGCCATTCGAATTGCAGACTTTGTACGCAGACCAGACCATCATGAGCTGTGTTACGATTAATTGCGTTACTGTGCGACTGAATTATTCCGAAGCATCAAAATTGTCCTGTTGTTCATTAATTAGTATTTAGGTATTCTTACAATCGTTGTTTGAAAAAAGTTTGGTCAGATTTTGTAGAATTTTGAAAGTGCGTTTAAACTTTTGCTAACCTATTTTCTGACAGATTGACTTAGACCGGATATAACTTCACCATAACGCAACCCATTGCAGCGCAGTCTGCACCACCTTTTTGGTAAGATCTCAAGCTATGTAACGGTGTATAACACTTGCCTATTACCTCCAACAAATCAGCGAAAAGTCAGTTTTTCTTGAAGAGGACAAGGTGCGTTTAAACTTTTGCACCCCACTGTAGGTTGTTATTTCCCTGACTGTACTACTAATATTTATGCTGTGTTGTTGTTGTTTTTGCAATAATAATAAGGCATGATTTGTGTGGAGTGTGCTATCTGTCTGTGGTGTCTGTTGCCAGTGGCGGACAAAGTGTTGTGGGCAGCTGCACTCACCGACTCAGAAGCATCTTCGGCACCTGCAAATAAACAGGTTGACGGTGAAGAACAACTGAAATCCCACGTTGAGGCTATCAAACGACTGCAGCACACTTTAGCTGATGAGTTTGATTTGGCCTTGGTTTTCTGCATAGTGGCCGTTATTCTGTTGGTTGCACTCATTCTCTATGTCTTCTTTCGGGTGCGTCCAACCTCTGCTATCCAAAACAGTCTACGCAGCAACACACGAAGTTACAGGAAATCAACGACGACCGACCGAAATCCTGTGCTGACTGCGCCGCACAACAAGCCGTCAATCAGTTGCTGCCTCTTCTACTCGAGCAAGAAACCTCTCGATCAACAGAACAGCGTGATGCCAGTGGTTTGAATACGTCTGCAGTGGCCTACAGTGCCGGAGTGGAACAGACAGAAGGTGCTGTAGAACATCACCAATCGATGACTGACTCACTCTTCAAGCATGTTATTTTAGGAGAATCTAACAAAAAGTGTCCAAAACCTTGATCGCAGTCAGCAACGACACTGAATAGTCATAGTTGTTTGACAAACTACGTACTCTAATTTCAAACTCGTTCGAGATGAAGCTCCTGTGCGCAGCGTATTGTAAGAGTAAAGCTGAAATTTACAGTTCATTCGCTTTGTTGCATAAGTTGTGACGGTGGAGCATCTCATTCAAGCTTGGTTTGGTCAAAGTTTACTTCAGTGACCTACCTAAGGTGCTGAAGTTGAGCACTATCAAACTGTTTGCAGATGACTCTAAAATCTACTTTCGTGTTCCTACTCTAGATTTTGACGTAAATTCCGGTTTTCAGTGGGCAAAAAGAATGCAGTTAATATAGCTTTACATAAATCGTCAGTTGTGCAGCTGTATCCCCGGTTAAATCGTATGTACGAATATACAGTAGATGGTATTTCTATACTATCTTAAGACTGGAATGCACTTATAAACCATCAAATTATCAACACGTTCCTCCCGCACGTTCGCCCAAAAATTACAAATTAATGGTAAGACTTTGCAGTACGATTTTTGATGGTTCAAATGAACCCCTTCATACCGCGCGTTGGATAGATTGGAGTACCCATGGTGCCTATGCCCAAGCTACAATATATTGTGTGTCGATGTTCCAAGGCGAATAAATCTTGATTGATTGATTGATTGATTGATTGATTGATTGATTGATTGATTGATTGATTGATTGATTGATTGATTGATTGATTGATTGATTGTGTGCGAGATTTAGGAGTCTATGTTACTCCAGATCTGAAATTTTCTGCTCATTGTAACATTATTGCTAAGAAAGCCCGAGTATACATGTAGTCTCAAACCTAATTTTGTCAACATTTGAACTAAAAGATCCTGATTTTTGTTGTCAAAATGCTTAAAACTTATGTCCGCCCTAAGTTGGAATATGGTACAGTCGTGTCTCGTTAATCCGGACAGGTTGGGAACGGCCAATTTTGTCCGGATTAGCGAATTTCCGGATTAACGAATCAAAGCTAAAACACTGCTTTTCAGGTCAAAGGCCTAAATGACAGCTTTTTGTTAGTTGCATATCAGATTCTGCAGCTGTACCTCCTACTTAAAACCCAAAAACTTATTTCAGCTGATTAAAGCTCCTAAAAAGGCAAACATAATCACATTCTGACTCAACGAAAAGCATTATTCAATTGAAAATTCACTCCTGAATTGAAAAATTGCGCATGGATTTTGTCCAAATTAACCAAATCCGGATTAACGAATCACTATCACTTGCCATACAAATTTCGAAGTTGGGACCCCAAATCTTCTGTCCGGATTAACGAGTCATATAACATGGGGGAAAATTGGGACCTGGCCTAATCTTGTCCGGAAGGCGAATATCCGGATTAACGAGGTTCGGATTAACGAGACATGATTGTACTCAAGTTTGGTCTCCGTATTTACTCAAATATGTGCAGAAAATCGAATCGGTCCAGACGTTTTTCACCTCACGGATCCCTGGATTAAGTGCACTTCCGTATGAAGTCCGTCTAGTTGCTACGGGCCTTCAATACCTGGATAATACAAGCCGATCTTGTATTGAATATTGAATATTCTTGCTAAGAGATAGGGTTGAGTTTTAAAATAGCCATTTGGCTTAATTCAATCCTCCTTCGTTGCACTTGCTAAATCTGTTTTTCATTTTGTGTTGTGTACGTGTACTTTTACTGTAGCGTGCCTGGGAAGTAAAATTTCAATTTCAATTTCGTTTCAAAGTTTATTCTCTGAGACGACCATTTAGTTAGTTCTGTTTGTGTCTGTCTGCCCATATTTCTACGTACTTACACTTGTTCGTACATGTACGTACAATACAGAATACATATGAAATGAAGTGACTATATTTTATGCAACTATAGATTTTCAAGAACAGAGTGCAGTGAGTGGGAAAGAAGTGCCACTATGTTAGTGTGGTTGCGAGACCTTGTGTTTCAGTCAGTCAGTTTCAGTCAACGAATTTCGTTTACTCTGTTTTAACTTTGAAAAATTAAAATAAGTGCACTTCGCGGCTGCGTCTGTGGCGTAGTGGTGAGCAATGTCGGCTCCCATGCGGTCAGCGCATGACACATAGTGGGGTTCGCCCCCGAGCGGTGATTGCCTTGCATGTGGCCCTTCGGGGTTAATACTGCTAATTAATTGTGGTGTGCATGTGCATTGTAATAAACTAAAATATAGGAGTTTGAAATAGCCAAAAATGAATTTCATGTAGCTCCGTAAACATTCCAGACAAGGTTTTGCTGGCTAAATCTTCCTTAATTTCAATTTTTATTGCCGAAAATTTTCGAATTTTACCAGTTTTGAGTCACATTGAATTAAGCCTAAAAACCCACCTAGATTTTGAAAAATCCCCCAAACTTCCCCTAACCCCTAAATCAAAACTTTGCCCCTAAATCGAAAAAATCCCTGGATAGGATCCCTGGACAGGATAGGATGGGATTTTGGATCAGGTGTAGCTGGGGGGAGGGAATCAGGGAAGTTCACAAAAGGATTGTATATTAAATAATTAACTTTCTTATGACTATACGACCCCGGAACGTAAACTATACTGATGCGTCCCCCTAGGGGTATTTTTATATTTGGAAAACAGGCCCTCAGGAGCGTGCCCTACGTATACTGATGGGTACCAGGAGCGTGCCCTAGCGGTATTTTCATATTTGGAAAACAGGCCCTCCAGAGCGTGCCTATACTGATGCGTACCCGTAGGGGTATTTTTATATTTGGAAAACAGGCCCTCCGGAGCGTGCCTATACCGATGTGTCTCTAGAGGGGTACTTTTATATTTGGCAAAACAGGCCCCACCCAGGGCGTACCCTATGCTGATCATTAGACTCATTAGGCGAAGGGCTTTGAAGTGATATACAGTGGTGCACAAAAAATGTCCTCTCCACTTTTTCGGGTTCACTAAAATCACTCTTTTTCACTCATTTCTCAACGAATTTGAACAAAATTTTCAGGATAGGTGCCCAATTAGTCCGGCTACCTGTTCAGTTTCAGCGCGAAAATTCGAACGAAAATACGAAAATCATATGGTCTCATAAAAACGGTTCTTACTCAAGAAATACAAAAGCTACGCCCGTGAAATCACAGCCGCTTATAAACCCAATATAGTGCAATTTTATGTAGAAGTTTCAAAATCCACGCTCAAAGTACGCGCGAGAATCCGATTTTCAAATTTGGCAAAAAATCGGGATTTATCCATTTCCAAAGCTAACATTTTGAGGTTCACTAAAATTACCCGTTTTCAATCAATTCTCTGCCAATCTAAACCAAATTTGCACAGTAGGTGCCCAATACGTCTGGCTAACTGTGCCAGAATTTTGGCGCGAAAATTCAAATTTCGGCGGGAAATTTAAACGAATATGTGAATATCATAAAATGGTCTCATAAAAACGGCTCTTACTAAAAAAATACAAAACTATTCTGGTGAAATCATGGCCGCTTATAGACCCAACATAGTGCAGTTTTATGTAGAAGTTTCAAAACCCTCGCTCAAAGTACGGGCGAGAATCCGATTTTCAAAGTTGGCAAAAAATCTGGATTTATCATCATTTCCAAAGCTAACATTCTGGACTGGAGTGTTTCCTGGCCTCGGCTGGGTTGCCTCCCGACCTCACGGTCGGGTTGTTTAACCCCAGTACCTTTTGGTACTGGGTGACAGCACAATATTTTGCGCTTGGTGTTTTGCAGCGTTAAAGAGAGTGACTAAAAGGCAGGTCTAATGTTATAGCAGTCATAAACAGTGACTATAAAACTGTCGATTACTCCAGTCATAAATAAGGATTACTGCAGAGTACATTGGACAACAAAGGGGCCTGTGTCCTGTAGATTAGCTCTTAGGGCACAATACGTGATATAAAAGAGAACAGAAATGAAGCAAGATCACATGTCTCTTCATCAGTCAAGCGCGTGGCGAGAGCAGAAATGGCCAAGGTAGGCTTGTCCTGCCGTTTGTGTCTTACTGTGTTGTGTGTTTGTGGTGTTCGTTTCCCTCTGCACATCATACTCTCTCTGATACCACGGCATGAACCATTCTTGGTTAATATTTGGTTACCATGAAGGTTTTTGCTGGGTGGAAGAAGCATGTATGTTTGTGTTAATGCAGCTTTCTCACCTAGTGGTCACCTTGCTGATGAGCCTTAACCACTAGCGGCTGTACACAGGTTCAAGGATAAAAGGCGAAACCTGGTGCATGCGTGCCTGAAAATGGATGGCTATCTAAGCTTCTGGTTTATTTTACTAAACGGAAGGTAGATACCTGAAGACTGAAGTTGGAAGGCTGCTCTACGGAATGCTGCTGACATCTGCTTGTTGCATTTGGCTCTAGATATGGAAGGCTGCTAAGGCATCTGGTTACTACTATGTTAAACCAGCTAGACCATGTAGCCGGAAATTGAAGGGCGTGCTCTACGGAATGCTGCTGACAATCTGCTTGTTGCATTTGGCTCTAGATATGGAAGGCTGCTAAGGCATCTGGTTACTACTATGTTAAACCAGCTAGACCATGTAGCCGGAAATTGAAGGGCGTGCTAGATTGTGCTTTTTGTCTTTGGTTTTGTCTTATTCTTAAAATCTGCATTTTTCAACTATTAAGGCCGGTTTATACTTCACTCGCGCGAGCAATATAACGTGCTCGCGGCGAGCAATCGATTCGCGCGAGCAAATTCTAATTTACACTTGTTCGCGGGCGAGCAGAAATCGCTCGCAACCAATTTATACTTTCGGCCGCGATATCGCGCCGCGAACAATTTGATTTATAGTCTGCTCGCGCGACTGCTGCTCGCCGCGAATGCTAATGAGGTCCGCGAACGAGTTGAAAAAATTGAACTTTTTCGCCGCGAACAGCGCAATTTTTTGCTTTTTTTTGTATAAAATAATTATACATTTTGTTTTAGATTTGTTTGAAACACGGCTGACAATGTCTGTGCATAATGTTGATGCTTCTATTTTGCTGTTGGCTCTGCGAGTTGTCCGAAAAAGAAGAGACCGGCGGTGGTACGTCAGACCACTCAACCAAACGAGGACCCGGTCAGGCGAATTCTTTCACCTGATTCGTCCGATGCAGGCCATGGACGAGGATGTTTACCGGAATCATTTCCGGATACGCCGAGAGGACTTTGACCTGTTGCTATCTTTGGTGTCTGACCGCATTACTCACTTGCCCACTCACGCTATGCCGGTCACTGCACAGATGCGACTCTGTATCACTCTCAGGTAACTTCAGTGGCGTACCCAGGGGTGTAGGGTGCTTCCCTTTGCGGTGGAGGTAAGGAGGAAAATTAGACGAAAATATAAGAAATAGCATGTAGCAAAACTGTCTATTTTATGCTCAGAATACCTTTTAAATGCTTTTCGAAGGCTAAATTTTCAAAAATTTCTCGACCTGGTCAGGCAGAAGCCCAACCAGGCCACTTTAAGCCATACATGTAACAGGTCATGCGCCGAAGGGGGTTGGGTGGTCTGGCGCCGGCCGGGTGGTCTCAGACCAAATTTTGAGAGGGGGTTGGGCACTAATGCCAACAAACCTAATGCCAGCAAAGGGGAGGGTTGTTTGTAGACAGGGCTACCCCATTGAAGGGCTCAGAAAAGAGCGAGGGGTGTCCTGAGCTGTCCGAAAGGACAGTGGAACTCATAAACAAACAAATAAACAAACAAACAAACAAACTAAAAACGCTCAAAAAATTACTTGCTAGAAAAATCAGAGGGAGGGTCGGAAAATTGTCTCGGGGTCCCCATCCCCGGGGGGGGGGTCCGGCCCAAGTCGGGCCGAGGCAGACTCCCCAAACCACTCTGTTACAATTTTACACCCTCTTCGCAAAATCCTGGCTACGCCATTGGGTGACTTGATGTTCCGTTCGACATACATACATTGTATAGGGCCATCATAGGCGTGCCTCCATAGACTTGGGACAGACCACAAATTGGGACCTGATGTATCGCCGCATACAGCGTAGGTTGTTGTTGCGCCCGCTCTGTGTGTACGTGCATTTATCAGCCATGCCTCGGCACATTGTTGCTATTAATAGCGGGCCGCAGCGACCTGGCCTCAGCACAGGCTGGAGCCAGTCTAGTGTAATGCTAACCTGTTGACCGGTCGACTACAATAAAGACCGTGTGTTGTTTGCTCTCCCTCACTTTATGCGCACACTCGAAAAAGCAATAACCACCAACCCACCTAACTGGCGACATATCAGAATCCTGTCACACGAAAACAGTGTTTCTCAAGCCATTCGATTTTAGCGGCCACCAACCCCCTCCAATTAATATACAGGTGTTCTGTTTTGGCAATCTATTATTTTTTTATTTTAGATTTCTTGCTAGTGGTGACATGCAGAAATCAATCGCCCGCAGCTATCATCTCTCTCCTTCGTCTGTTTCCCAAATTGTTAGCGAAACCTGTGCTGCGCTGGCCGATGTCTTATGGAGCCGTTACCTGAAACCCCCTTCCGAAGCTGATTGGGCCCAAATGGCTAGTCGATTCCAGGAGCGTTGGGATTTTCCAAACTGTGTCGGTGCAATTGATGGAAAGCATTGTCTGATACAGGTAATCATTTGTGATTTACTATCAACCAGGAAAATGATCGACCCCGGCCGAGGATTAAGGTTAATGGATTATGAGGAGAGGACGGGGCTTGGGCTGGCCAATAATAGTCGGGGTCAAATAGTCGGCTGATAGCACTTCAACCCGTAAAACATAACCCGTATATATTTAGGGTTTAAGTCCTTGCTAAAACAATACAAAATGTTTCCTTCAAACAATGGCAGACCAAAGCAAAGATTAGTTGCTAAAACTGTATTACCAAATATTATTACCGTGAAAATGCGTATTCTGTGCTTAGACAGTTAACGGTTTGTTTAGGCACCACCCAACAGCGGCAGTCTCTATTTCAACTACAAGAAAACATTCAGCATTCTTCTCCTGGCCGTGGCCGATGCGGACTATAAATTCAGTGTTGCCATTGTTGGTGATTACGGCAGTACTGACGACGCTGCAGCGTTCGGTCGTTCCGATTTCAACAAACGGATGCAAACCAATCAGCTTGGCCTCCCTGCCCCCAAACGCCTGGCCTCCTCTGACATCACGTGTCCCTTTGTTTTCGTCGGGGATGAAGCGTTTCCTCTGCGACCCAATTTGATGCGTCCGTTCCCGGGTCGTGACCTTGACCACAACAAACGAGTCTACAACTACAGACTGTCCCGTGCTCGTCGTGTGGTGGAGAACGCGTTCGGAATTCTTACCAGAGTCTGGCGAGTGCTCGGCCGACCTATCTGTGCTAAGCCGGAGACCACCGACAACATAATTCGCGCTACCGTCGGGCTGCACAACTTCTTGCGCTGCCGATGCCCTCAATTGCAACAGCACATCGCAGACCAACACTCTACGGCCCCTCAGCTGCAGTCTTTAGAGCGACTCGGCGCCAATAACGCCACAGATGCTGCCACTGCTGTCCGCAACAAGTTCATGCAGTACTTTGTGAGCGAAAGCGGAAGTCTGGACTATCAGGACAGAATGGTGAACCGTGGAAGGGTGTTCAGTAATTTGACTAACACTTTGCATTAGTGTTTTGCATTTGATCACGCTCTACTGTACAGTATGTTGTGTAGGTAAAGGCCACCGTGCGTTCTACTTCTTAAACAGACAAAACAAATTACAGCATTTCAGCCAGCTTGGCATCAGAGATCAGTTTCTGAATCTGCAGCTTGATTTCTTCCGCCTTTGCAGGCGGCAAACTGTCCAGTGCTGAACCGATGTAGTCTGCAAACTTTTCGTTCTCACTTTTCTTCTTTATGCCTGCCAGTGTCTCTACCAGCTGCGTCTCGAGATCGTTGCGCGCAGCAGGTCTTCCTTTCTTGGGAACTGGCGCAGACGAGGGTCGAGGAGTTGAGGTCGGAGATCCGCAGCTACTGGGAGAGTCCAGCGCAGCCACCTAACGGTCTTCTTCGTCTTCCAGAATATATGACGCTGCTGAACTTTCCAACCCCAGACTGCTGTACGACCTATAAGTGATGTACTGTACTGTAAATTAGGGGACAATTCATACATGAACTAGGGGGCTGGAGGGTAAACCCCTCGCCATCCAATACACCACCCTCGGCCGCTCATGCCCCCTCCCCTAAACCCCAAACGGAAAAGCGAGTTTGGTCAGATTTTGGAAAATCGGCCTACCCCCACAAAGACGATTTCAGGTACCTTCCAGATTTTTCCGGCCTATGTATGGTCTAGTTGGTACAGGTATACCTGAACACGAAACTTGGGTTTTTACCTGAAAACTCTCTTAGCAATGTCTTGGTAAAATTGAGTATCAAATTTCTGGTTGGCAGAAACGTGGATTTTCTCCAAAATTTCAAACTGAGGCGTACTGTTATGTATTTGTAGCACTGTATAGTCGGCTTCTTTTGTTTCCCCCGGGCAGGACCCAGTTTTTGGACATCCGGTACCAGCCTACCAAGACCCCCGGACCAAGCCAGACAGGGCCCATGAAAAAAATTTGGAACCCGGGCCGGGCAGTCAAAAAGCCGACCCGGCCCATGCAGGTCTCCAGAATAAATGCATGCTTACTGTCTTTTTTGAGTGACACCAGCCAACATGCTGTGCATCTGCTTGTAGAATCTCCAGGTTGGTTCGGTAGCAACGTCAGGGGCAGGAGAACCACTCTGTGCTCGCTTTTTAGCGCTGGTGTACGTATCCCTCAAATTTTTCCACTGCGATTTGGCAAAGTCAACTGAAAACATATTTTCTATAAACAAAAGTCTTCAAAAAATTTCTGAGGGGCACGGTCGGCCTGCGGTGTATATATGAGTCGGTCGGCACCTTTAGAACCTAGTACATGTAGTTTTAGCTTTTTTTTTAAAGTCGGCATCCCCTAACAAACTTCCAGACCCATCCCTCTAGATTTTTCCGGCCAATATGCTGATGGGTGTAACTCTGAGCCTCAGGGGAACAGCTCAGCAGCTCCTTTTGCTTATGTTTGGTAGTAAGTAAAGTACCGAAACAAAAGATAAAGGCGAAAAAATTATTACTGTACCACAACATGTACATACTCATACCTGTGCAGGAAAGTTCTTTAGCAATTTCTTTCCAACTGTTGGCAACGACAACGGAATTGGAATGGTCTGGGTGTTGCAAGCTGACGTCAGTGTTGCAAGCTGTAAATCCATGGGTAATACTCCATCTCGGAAATCAACTTCTCTTTGAACTGATCAGACGACGCTTTGGCCATTTTCTCTGCCAAATAATTAGAGAAGGAATCTGAAGTAATATGTATTGAGTAGTAGACAAGCAACATGTTTTCGCGTAGAGAACGAAGTCCTATCCACACTACATTGGGCCTACAAAGCCTGAGAAAAGATAATTTTTCTTTTTACTAAAATGCTTTTTTTTGCAACTCTGCTCGCCGTCGCGACTGCATTCGCTCGCGTCGCCCATCGCGGCGACTAGCGAGCGATTGGGGGCGCGATGTTCGTGCTCACCGGCGAGCAAAATCGCGGGCGAATGCCAGCATCGCGGACCAAATCGCGTCGCTAAGCGACGGGAGCAATTCGCTCGCTCTCGCGAGCGAATTAAGTATAAACCGGCCTTTAGTAAGAACAATTTTTGCAGGATAGTTTGTAGTTTAAATTTCCCGCAAAAATTTGAATTTTCGCGCCGAAATTCTAGCAAAGTTAGCCAGGCCCATTGGATTGGGCACCTATTCTGAAAATTTGGTTCTGATTGGTAGAGAATTGACTGAAAACGGGCAATTTTAGTGAACCTCAAAATGTTAGCTTTGGAAATGGATAAATCCAGATTTTCTGCCAACTTTGAAAATCGGATTCTCGCGCGTACTTTGAGCGAGGGTTTATAAGCGGCCGTGATTTCACGGGCGTAGCTTTTGTATTTCTTGAGTAAGAGCCGTTTTTATGAGACCATATGATTTTCACATTTTCGTTTAAATTTCCCGCCAAAATTTGAATTTTCGCGTCGAAACTGTAGCACAAGTAGCTGGACTAATTGGGCACCTACCCTCATACATGGGCCGGAAAAATCCGGAGGGGGGTAGGGGGGTTGGAGACCTGGGGGGGGGCCGAAAAAAGGCCAAAAAACGCCTATTTTGCCTTAAATATACAAAAATTTCCTCCCTCCGGGAGGGGGGTGGGTGGGCGAGGGGGTATGGCCGACCGAGGGGGAAGGGTATACCCCCTTTACCCCCCGGCCCATGTATGCCTACCCTCCAAATTTGGTTCAAATTCGTTGAGAATTGAGTGAAAACAGTGATTTTAGTGAACCCGAAAAAGTGGAGACGACATTTTTTTGTGCACCACTGTTTAATTTCAGTTTGGGATCAGTTTCTGATTTCCCCCCAGCTACACCTGATCCAAAATCCCCCAAATTCGGGAGAAATCCCCAACTTGGCAACACTGGATTTGTGTAACACGTTCGGCGGTGCCTGCCTGCGATCGGCCTTTCCCACCTTTGTTCTACACCCAAACGGCCGATCGGACACCCCTATGTGCCAGGTGCCATTGATACATATACTAACAGGCTCGTACTTATCATACATACTATGGAAGAAGTTTACTGGAGAGAGAGATAGAGAAAAGATCAAACGGGTTGTAGATAAAACACAGACCAAAATCAATGGTTAGAGCGACAGAGACAATTCAGAATTATTCAGTAGTATCAGTTGTATGCGCGTCCCATACTTTGCGTTTGTTCACTGTCACGTCGCACGGCGTTGCGCCACCACACACGCACGTCACTTCTGCATGGGCACGTCGTTTGCGCGTGGTTGGGTCTAACTGGCCCGGACTCACTTTGACTCTTAGATTGACTGTGAACTCTGCACACCCACACAACGAACACCTGTTCTCTTCTGCACTCGCAACCTCCTCTGCACTAACACTCTTCTCACTCTGCTCACCGTCCATTTTGAAACTGACCCTCCGCTCCTCTTTCTCCCTTCGCTCACTGCACGGCACCGGCACGATTCTGCGCCGCGAGGAGTAAATCGAGCAGTCCGGGTAAGGCATCACAGCTCGGCCTCTCATCAACTCCTCGCACAACTGAACGCCGTCTCCTCCCACTGGTACTAAGGGACGGCCGCGGGCGTCCAAGTAGACTTGGTTGCGCTTTCCCACCAAACACCGGCGACTGTGCAACAGCAGACAGTGTTGGTCTATGGCACGCACTGGGTAACTGGCACTGTCCAGTACTCGAGTTCCTTGCAGGTCACATACGAAGCCGTCACGCACGAACAGTCTTCTCTGGTCCGGATCGCCTGCATTCACCGGGGCATTGTTGGTGTCAATCACACAAACACCACTCGAATCGACAAAATAGGCAGATTCTGAGACTCGTAACGGGTGTCCGTCTTGGTCTTTAGCCTCCAGCCACTGACCGTCACTGTCGAGCGCCGGTGAGCCGTCGACGCAGCCCAGGTAGACGCCTGCAGAGGGCAGCCAGTCGCCGGGCGCAATGGTTTGTCGGGCGTAGAGGAGTTGTTGCGCCGAGACCGGCTGGGAGTTGGCGTCCAGCACCAGAGAGCCGTCATCGTTTGCCAGGTAACCGCCCGGCACTTCCGGAAACGGCGCTCCCTTGGCTCGATTGAACGCCTGCATCGGTCTTCCTCGGCCATCCACCAGCTGCTTGCCGTCCCACGACACCAAGTAGTTGGACAGCTGCATCTGACTCAACTCGACTCTATCTGTTTTTCGCAGAATCGGTCTTGCTCTTGTCTCAACCGCTAAAACAGTTAACGCATCTGTCTGTGCTCGCAGAACTACGTACAGTAGTGTTTGTACCCTTCTGTGTGAGTTGTTCGTAGTCTCTGCACAGCTGTGACAGCTCAGCTTCCACATTTTGCTGCTTTGCCGTGAGTCTCTGAGGCCTTTGCAACTCTGTTTCGACTGCGAAAACAGACTACTGTACATTACGGTGCCGAATTCGTATACATACCTGGTGTAAGCACTTCTCTTTGAGCGCTCGGAGGTGTGGTGACAAGTGGGGGTGTCGGCTGCGACGGAGGTGGCGTTTCCTCAGCCACTCCACTCTCGTGAAGTCTCTCGAATCGAATGTTGGCCACTTCCATAGAGTCAACGGGTCGCAGTGTGTTGGTCATGGCTGTAAGGTCTTCGCTGGACACAGCTGAAATGAGTATCCAGTGATAACACAAAGGCAACTAAGATTCCTTTACCTGTCCTCAACAACACATCTCTGTCTGTTTGATCGGCTGCACATGGAGCTGTTTCCTTACCTGAAGCAGCAAACTATGTAATTAACCTCATTAGGCACGGCTTACTTACATGGCGCGGTGTGCACTGAAGGGGGAGTGGAAACCTTAGGCGAGCCAGTTTCGTCATACAACTGTGCGTGTTGTTGCATTCGCATTTCTGCCACTTCCATCGAGTCGACCGGGTGCAATACGTTGAGTGCGGTCACATCTTCTGTCGACACAACTGCAACACACACGTCACCTCACCACCCAACAGTTGATTACGAGCTACCAAGATCGGGAGGTGGTTCAGTGGTTGCTACTTCCCGCTGTCTGCTGCTCTGCTCGAAGTCAAACCGCACCAATTGTTCTCGTCTGGCTTCCGCAGGAGCACGTGGTCTAGGCGAGCCGATCGGTTTGCCTCTCGGCGGCTTTGGCGGCGGACCTGGCGACTTGAGAGATTCGGGAAAGCCAGCCACGTCTTTAGTTTTCTTCAGTTTGAACAGTTCCAAGGAATCGGCAACATGCAACGGCACTACACCATTCTTCTCCGCTCGCTCTACGTCCTCCTCTGTCCACTGTCGTCCCATAGAAAATTGAACCGACCCCGGCCTGAAACACTGCCCTGCAGTTAGACGCCAACTACTGTATCATCTGCTGACCGGCTAGAGAAAGGTTGCTTTTTGTGGCACTCGTGGACGATCAGGTGGTCCGAGTTGTCGGTTCTGGCCTTCAGCTTCTCCAGGCAACAGTGGGCTTCTTTAATGCAGACGGCGTCGTCGGGGACGTGGTCTTGATGCGATATGCCGATGTTGTCTGCGTTGTGTCGACGCAAAGGAACTTGACTGAGAACACGCTCGGCTTGGTCCAGAGCCGAGTCGATCAGACCGCTGATGTTGCGGGCAGACTGCGAACTTCCGTCTCTCTGCATCTTAGCTCCACCCAAATACACAACAAACAAAGACAATGAAAACACGTGGTCTTGCTAATATCAGACTTACAGTATCTCACAGCCATACGCACAGCACGAAAACTTCAGGCCGTTTATCCCTGAGCTGCAGACTATGTGCGCCTGGCGCACACCCGCGCCTTCGCGCCATACGAAACTGCACCAACAGTTGGCAACGATACGTAATTAGGCAAAATCCGAACTGTTGTAAACAGAAAAGCTCAAAACCGCTGCTTTACGCGATTTACAATGTATATGTCGTAGGGAGAAACGGAATTCAGGGAGATTCGGAATCTCCCTAGGGAGAAGTGGAATTCCGTCTCTCCCTAGGGTTTTAGGGAATGTGACCTCTATTCCCTCACTCCCTAGGGAGATTTGGAATCCCCAACGCTCCGCATAAAAGGTCACTCGAGTGGGTCGCTCTTTTGCCCTCAGGCTCTACGAGAACAACTTTTACAACCTGTCCCTCTCTGTGCCGGTCTTAATTGGCACCTAAGCAACAGCGGTTCAAACCGTTGGGCAATTAATGAACAGATGATTAGATTTACAGTAAGGAGACAGACAAATGTTTGCTTTCCATTTGTATATTGTACGTACATAAAATATTTTACGCAATACGCGCTACACAAAAGATCTGATTACTTACACGCAAAACCGGTTCTTACCTCTGACCTCTGCTGCGCCGTGCTTGTGATAGATAGAGCAGGCAGAGCAGGCCATCAGAGCTAAGCAAGGCCTTTTTACTGTTTGGCCTTCAGATTTTGATGATAATGAGTCCGGCTCTGGCAGTGGAGATCGTCCCGATCCTGATCCTGAAGCTTCCACTATAGCAGACTTAGACCAGGCGCAGCTGTTCGTGCTTTTGGTGGAAAACGACTCAAAATTGCGTTCAACTCCTGTAGCTGTGGCTTTCAAGGTGATTCGAAGTGAAGTTGATGGGCATGTCGTATCAGTCAGTGAGGCGGCATTTGAAGTTCGCGCTGTTCTTTCTGCACATACGTCAAACGGCAAACTTCTGAAGGAGGGTATGGTGGTTGTTTGGGACTTGGCCTTAGCAAAAAGTGCTAAAGGACTCGGAAACAGCCTTGAATCTGTTGTTGCTCGTGCCCAAGGTTTCGCTGACTATCTATCTGAGCGACAGAAGGAAAAGTCTGCGTATGAGGAGCAAACTGCCGCCAAACACAGTCTTCACGTGGGTGATCACGTGCTTCTTCCAATCCCGCGGGTTGATCGTAGCAACACATGTCCCCGCAATCTCGAGGTCGAAGTGGTGTCTGTAAACGGGCCTAAAGCTTCCTTGGGCTGTTCTGCTGGTGTTATCAGCACTCCGTTCTTTCAGGAGCAACTTCATGTTGTGCGCGGTACGAAACGCCCTCTTACCGTCCCTAATCAGCCTGTCACACTAACCAAGGCATTTCGGTCTGAGACATCCTATGGTAGTTATAGCTCTGGTGTTGAAAATGGTGTAAAGTCTATGTGTAAGTGCAAACAAACATGCCGTACTAAGCGTTGCGCCTGTTTCAAGTTGAGTGAATTGCGCCCAGGTTTAAAATGCTCATCCAAATGCCATGGCGGAAAACCGTGCGACTTCCCTAAGTAATTATTCTACTGGAGGATACTGTACATGTACATATGTGCACATAATTCTTTGTTTACTTTCTGTGCTTTAGATTCTTGGCTGTATAAAAGTAAAAGTGCAATACATACTGGACTTATATCGGCATGCCGTTTGAACTGCTGTTGCAATTAAGACCGGGACAGGTTGTAAAAGTTGTTCTCGCAGAGCCTGAGGGCAAAAGAGCGACCCACTCGAGTGACCTTTTATGCGGAGCGTTGGGGATTCCAAATCTCCCTAGGGAGTGAGGGAATAGAGGTCATATTCCCTAAAACCCTAGGGAGAGATGGAATTCCACTTCTCCCTAGGGAGATTCCGAATCTCCCTGAATTCCGTTTCTCCCTACGACATATATATTCGTGCATAGAGCTTACAAGCAATCAAATTGGTATCGCCCGCATTTATGGCGGTTCTTCTAGTTGAAATGAAACCTATGTTGTTTAATAACAGTCTTGGTTAAAACCTTATGCGGGGCCTGTTTCACCAATTTACAAATCTCTGCAAAGTATCCCCTATCACAATAGTGGATGTATGAATAAAGGTGTAGTTATTGGAGTCAGTATCCAAGATGTAAATAACACGATATCAACTCGTTAGCTCCAATGCCCAACTAGCCAATACAGTCATGTCTCGTTAATCCGGACAGGACCAGCAGGATTAACGAATTTCCGGATTAACGAAGCAAAATTTAAAAACGTTGTTTTCAGCTTGAAAGCAGTACCGCAATGTTCTCTTTACTGTTAGAATATAAACGTAACGATTTTATCGAATTTTGCACCACAATAAACGGCTCTAAACAAGTGTAACTTTCTATTTCGGCGACATATAGTCTGTGATCGAAGTCTGTTTACTGCAGCTAAGTTTGTAATCGCTGTTCCAAGCGACGGAAGCTGAGCACTTCATGTGCCGAAAAGTACTCCATGTGACTTTGGCAGAAATGACTGATTGTAGCCAGGGAATTGAAAGCCTCTAGATGAGTGGGAGGTGCTTGTGGATTCGTAGCCCGCAATTCTACCTCATCCTCTTCGTCTGACAGATTAAAGGACTCCTGCGCATGAAGAGCAACAAGCTCCTCAACTGATACTTGCTCGCCTCATCAGTGGCTTCCTGGCTATCAATTTCGAGCCACTGTTCTGCCGACATTGGATATTGAATGACCAAATTCGATCTTTTTTACATTTTTTGTTTAGCTAGCAAAATTAATTGAAATTTTGAGGCGCCAACTTGCGTCCGGATTAAAGAGTCAGGCGCCAGAATTTGTCCGGATTAACGAAATCCGGATTAACGAATCATTTAACGTGTAAAAATCGAAGTTGGGACCTGGAAAAACGTGTTCGGATTAACGAATCCGGATCCGGATTAACGAGACATATAACATGGGGAAAAATTGGGACCTGGCCTAATCTTGTCCGGAAGGCGAATATCCGGATTAACGAGGACGAACTAAATAGGGCAATAGGTTTTGCTGGTTCGTTAGTCGTCTCCCCATTACACCGCATGGCTATTCGGTATGAGCCCTTTGGACAAAACATATATGGATCGCGTCGCGGGCAGCGGGTTAGGGAGGGGTTTACCTCTTCCCCTCACCGGCCAATACCACCACCTCGGCCGTGTCAAAAGTGTCATTTTGATTTACGGGTTTCTTGAACTTGGCGCTAATTTCTCGTGTGTGTTCAGTTTATATAACTTGTGCCAGTTGCGTTTATTACTTTTTGATTTGAATTACGTTTGTTACGGAGAGAAAAGAGAGCAATAAAGAAAAAGGAGAAAGGGCGTAGAGAGCGGAGGGAGAGGTCTGGTGGCTAGGTAGAAGACAAGCGGTTAGGCTACTGGAACCGGAGTGTGCGGCTAGTGTACTCGGTGAGTCTAGAGCGCAAATTTAGCTGAGTCGTTGCGGTGTCTGTCTATACTTTAAGGGCGACGTCGAATCAAAGTCCTTCTTTTCCTCAAGTGGTGCCCAGAGCAGGAATCGAACCTGCGTCGTCGCGCTAAGCGCTGACGCTTATTACTTTTTGATTTGAATTACGTTTGTTACGGAGAGAAAAGAGAGCAATAAAGAAAAAGGAGAAAGGGCGTAGAGAGCGGAGGGAGAGGTCTGGTGGCTAGGTAGAAGACAAGCGGTTAGGCTACTGGAACCGGAGTGTGCGGCTAGTGTACTCGGTGAGTCTAGAGCGCAAATTTAGCTGAGTCGTTGCGGTGTCTGTCTATACTTTAAGGGCGACGTCGAATCAAAGTCCTTCTTTTCCTCAAGTGGTGCCCGATTGATCAGAGGATTGGATCTCAGTTCAAATGCCTAGACAACGCCCTCTGGAACGTAAGCCTAACCCTACTCGCAGAAGGTGAGAAAGTTCTCTCTCGTTTGGTTTACGAAAACGTTCCTACCTACTTGACTCCCCTCTCGCTAAAATGCAACGAACACCAAAACCGCAGACTAGAAGTCGCCGACAAAGTTTGTTAATCCAGCGTGAAAGTTTGGTGTCGAAAATTGTTAAACTGCACGCAACGTTAAAAGAAGTCTCCTACCAAATTACAAACTGTACCGATGCGGCGCTGCAGAGCGACTATTCGGCTAGGGCAGGGCAGGCTAAGGAAGAGTTTGCGCAACTAGAGACAGAATTCTCAGTGCTGAAAGAAGAATTGGCTCCATTACCGCTTGAGAAAGAAGAAAAGAGAGAAGCACTAGAGAAAGAAAACGAGCGAGTTGTGCTGCAGTTAACAGAATGTAGAAAGTTGCTTGGCCTTATTAGGGAGCGCCTCGGGTCAGACCCTTTGTCGGAAACTGGATCATCAAAAGAGTCTGTTGAAACCGTTTTTGAAGCTCCAGCTAATACTACTGACAGGCTCATTCTACTACTTCAGCAGCAAATTATGAAGTCAGATGATAGATTTCGCAGACAACAAGAGGATTCAGAACGCCGTCATAAAGAGCAGATTGCCGTGTTGAGAGAGCAACATACAGCTGACTTACAGGCAGCGGAAACTAGATTCTCGCAGACTTTAGCTCATTTTCAGCAAACAGCACAAGAACAGACTGAGCGGCATAAAGCTGAGACTGCGCAGCACGTTGAGCACATGGCGCTTTTAGAAAGAAAATTGGCAAGCGCACCTGTAACGGAGACAGGTAGAACCGAGCCAGTTGTGCGCCTACCTAAGCTGGAATTAAAACCCTTCAGTGGTGACATCTTCCAGTGGAAGGAATTTTGGGCTGCGTACAGTAGGGCGATTCATGAGAATGCAGTGCTGTCAAACGCACAAAAGTTTGCCTATCTGAAGACAGTTTTGAACGGTAATGCTGCACGGGTAGTAGAAGGACTTTCCGTCACAGATGAGACCTACGAACAGGCCCTAGATTTGCTACGTCAGCATTACGGGTGCGATAGTAGCTTGATTTCTGCTCATTACCAAGCGCTGCAAAACCTGCGGTCGATGCAGGATAATTTTGATTCGTTGCAACAGTTTTCGATGGACGTTGAGAAACACGTTAGAGGGCTAGAACAGCTCAGGCAAATCGACGGTACAGAGTGGTTGCTCGCAGACACACTGATTAAAAAGCTGCCAGCTCGACTGTTAAAGGACTTGACGCCAAAGCTGACACAAGATGTTAATCGCTTGCAATGTCTACGCGAGTTCCTTGGCGAGCAATTGAAGGTAGCACGATTGATGCAACAGCTTGGGAGCGCGAGTTTGACTACAACGAAGGCCCCAGCTGTATCAACCACTCATGCGCTTGTTGCAAACAAGTCTGGACCGAAGTGTGTTTTCTGTAAAGGAAGCCACTACACAGATCAGTGTACCGTTTACGTTGACCAGAAGCAGCGCCACTCTTTCGCAAAAACTAATAGACTGTGCTACCGTTGCCTGAGAAATGATCACCCAATTCGAACTTGCCCACAGTCAAAACGGAAGTGCCCATATTGCCAGAGTTTCAATCATCACCGTTCACTCTGTGCACAAAAGTTTGGCTCGAGAGCGCATGAACCCAAGCTCAAATCGGCTGAGAATAAGCAAACCAGTGCACTACAAGCGTTGCCAGCACTCCAATTCGCTGAGCCTCCAAACCTGACTGAATCGAGGTTGAGTGCCCAGTCTTCAAAAGATGCACCAATAGCGTCTGCGCACGTTCCTGTGCTGACCGTTTCTGAACCTCAGAGGCATGTATTTTTACTGACGGCACTCGCTCAGCTGCATAATTTGGATGTGCCCAGTGTGGTGCAAGCGAGACTGCTCTTAGACTCAGGCAGTCAGAAAACCTTTGTGCGTACGGCTGTGGCAAACCAGTTGTCACTTAAACCGATCGGCAAAGATGAGTTCGTGGTAGCTGGCTTTTCTCAATCTGCCAGGACCTGTAGGTCAAAGAAGGTCCAGTTTGGCATCCAGCTCCGAACTGGGTCGTGTTTACCCATAGAGGCAACGCTGTGTGACCAGATCACGCAACCGATTACTCGACATGCTGTCGATAGTGCACTTTATTCTGAACTGAGCCGATTTGATTTGGCCGATCCACTCCCTTCAAAGGATGAAGTGGTTCACGTGGATGTGTTGATCGGCGGAGACTATTTTTTCAAGTTGGTCTCCATGAAACCACTGATTCACATAAATCCAGGGCTTTTCCTGGTCCAGTCTGCTTTGGGCCATATTGTGGCAGGCGAATTGCTGATATCGAATGTTGGTCAGCATGCCAATCTTCCTGACACGGTACTACATGTGCAAACAGTGCCACAGCCTGGACCAGAGCTGGAAAAACTCTGGCAGTTAGAAGCAATAGGGATCTGCAGTTCGGACCAAACTCCTGAGGATGAGAAGGTTCAGGAGGAGTTTAACAAGTCAATTACGTTCATGGAAGAAGAGGGACGGTATCAAGTGCGGTTTCCAGTCAAAAACCAAGAGCTACAAATTGCAGATAACTATTATGTAGCTTTACATCGCCTGCGCTCTCTTCTGAATCGGCTTCAAACTAATCCTGAGCTTCTGACAAAGTACGATAACATTTTTGCCGAATATTTGGCACTAAAAATTGTCGAAGAGGTCCCCGCTGGGCCACGCCCTGAAGGGCAGACGTATTACATTCCGCACCACTGTGTGCTTAAACCAACAAGCCACACCACTAAAGTACGAGTGGTATTCGATGCCAGTAGCCATGCCGGCAAAGAAACTCGCAGTCGAACGAACGAACGAACTTTTATCGCCCAACACAAAATAAAATATAAATGAGTTAGCAAATGACATAAAACGCGGTTACAGTGTAAAACGACGGCATATGGAGGCGAAAGGCCAGTGGACAGCCACAAGGGCTTTACACCGCCTTAAACAGACATTAGTAAAACGTTAGAAACTACACAAAGTTTAGGTACTGGTCAAAGTTCAGTTTTCTTAGTTCTCGAGTAAAAGAAGCAAGGTTTTGTGCTATGGTGACCTCATCTGGAAGAGAATTCCATGTTTTCAACGTTCTTAAAGCAAAGGAGTGTACCCTGCAATTTATGTAGCTTTCCAACGATGGCACAAACAGTTTATAAGTTCCTCTAGTTTTTGACACTGGATTCCAACTGAAAAAGTGATCAAAATCTAAATCCACCAGACCATGTACGATTTGGTATACATACTGGAGATCAATGACGAGCCTGCGACGTTCGAGTGTTTCAAGGTCCAGTAGTTTTAGCCTTTCTAGGTAGCAGCCTTGAAGACCAAGCATACCTGGCAATCGCAGTGTAAAAGCCCTCTGCACACTTTCAACGGTATTTACATCCTTGAGTAAATAGGGATTCCACACAGGCGTGGCATATTCGAGCCGCGACCTTACATAAGTTTTGTACATCTGTAGTAGGAATGGTGTGCTCCTATTTATAAAGGCACTTAGGATTAGTCTAGATTTCCTAGCGGCATCGCTGGCGATTTTAGCACAGTGTTTTGAAAAACTGAGATAGCCAAAACGGTCACGACCCACTAAGACACCAAGATCTCTCATTTCTGTCACTGTTTCTATCAGTACATTTTCAAAGACGTACTGTGCCTGAGGGTTTGAGAAGCCTAGGTGCAATAGAGCACACTTTTGTAGGGCTAACTGTAGCTTTATACTTTTACACCACTGGACAATTCTAGTTACTGCAGTCTCAAATTTTGCAAGATCATAGCCCACTTTCGGAAAAGCGAGGTAGATCTTACAATCATCAGCAAACATTTTTATTTTTATGCCGGAGTTTTTTAGAATCTTTGGAAGTTCATTTATGTAAATCAAAAAGAGCAAGGGACCAATACAGGATCCCTGAGGGACCCCACTAGTAACAGGTACAGTGTCAGATAGCACACCTTCGATCACAACCCGTTGTTGACGCTGACTTAAAAAAGCTGCAATCCATTTTAAAAGAGGTCCAGTAATACCGTAAGACTCGAGCCTGGCTAACAAAATACTGTGAATACAAGAGTCAAAAGCCTTTGCTATATCCATATAAAAGATTTCCACAAATAGACCGCTGTCCAGGTCTTTTGTCCAATCATTTACGCAAAGAAGTAGCTGAGTAACTGTAGAGCGTCTGGAAAGAAAACCGTGCTGACTGTCCGAAATTAAGCCTTCCTGTTTAAGGAAACCCAATAATTGCTCCTTTACTATTTGTTCCATTAATTTACAGCAGACAGATGTCAGGCTGATTGGTCGGTAATTTTCCACTTTCGAAGTTACCCCTTTTTTGTGTATAGGAGTCACATTGGCTAATCTCCAATCATTTGGTATGTCACCATTAAGAAAGGATGACTCAAAGATCCTAAAGAGAGGATACGCCATTTCAAACGCAAGTTTTTTGACAAACAATTGTCCCAATCCATCAGGACCAGGCGAAAGCTTATTTTGTAGTTCAGATATAAAAACATACACAATTTCTGGTCTGAAATGGACATATCCCAATGAATTATTTGTCTGCTTTGGAAAATGATGTTGTTCTCCAGATTCATTTTGGAATACAGAAGCAAAATACGCATTAAACATTTCACATTTTCGCTTATTATCAGCTACAAATTTTCCATCTGACGATTTTATTACAGGGATTCGCTGTTTGGTTTTCAATTTTGAGTTCACAAAACTCCAGAAAATTTCATTTCTACCAGACAGTAGCACGCGTTCTTCCCTTTGACGCTCTTCTAGCCTTCGTTTAGCCCGCAGTTGTCTAGCCAAATCTCTAGCATTTACCCTATCCAGAAGAGAACCACTGGTACGGAATTTTCGGTAAGCTGCCTTCTGCCTTAGCTCAAGCTTACGGCACTCCTTAGACCACCTAATTTTAGATTTTTTAGACACGGATTTTAACGGCACGTAAAGGCTAATCAGGTAGTTAAGTGTTTGCAAAAATACCTTCCACATTTCTTGTACTGTAGGCACTAAGAGCATCACGTCCCAGTCAATTAAGTGGAGTGCTTCCTCTATTTTTTTGTAATTTGCACTTCTGAAGTCACGGTAAGATGCCGCTGGTTTTCCCCTTGCCGCATTTACATCAAGGATAGTCTCAACTTTGTTGTGATCGCTGGTACTGAAACTGTCTCCGACCGTAACGTCAATGATAATTTGGGCCTCTGAAGCTAAGATAATGTCTAGAATATGATCAGGGTTATGTCTAGTGGGTTCCGTAACGAATTGCTGCAGTCCCTGAGCGATAGTAAACAGAAGAAAGCGGTGCTCCTGTGAGCGTTCGCCTCCTTCACATGATAATTGATTCCAATCTATGTTTGGCATGTTAAAATCGCCAGCAATAACGCACGGCACAGCAGTATTTAGCCCAGTTAACAAAAAATCAATAAGCCCAGTTACGTCCAAAGTGCGCCTAGGTCTATACACCGCTGCAATTCGAAACAAGGGTTTACCTTTAGACAGAAGTTCTACCCAGATCCCCTCGAAACACTCGCACAGCACAGGCTCGAAAAGTCTCAACAGTCATCTCTATTGTGGGCCAGTGGCCTTGGAAGACATTGCAGGCCTTTTGCTCCGTTTTCGCTTGAATCAAGTAGGTGTGCTCAGTGACCTGGAAAAGGCTTTTTTGCAAGTCTTGGTCACCCCAGACCAGCGCGATCTAACCAGGTTTCTGTGGGTGCGAAATTTGAGCTCATTGGCCACTGATTCTTCAAACCTAAGAGAGTTGCGGTTTCGGAGAGTGAGTTTTGGAATAGTTTCAAGTCCATTCTTGCTGGCCGCAACCATTCGGCATCACATGGCTCGCAAGGAGTTTCAGTCACCTACCTCGCGTTTGATTGCCGAAAATATATATGTCGATAATGTGGCAGTTAGTTTGGCAAGCACGCAAGAAGCTGCCTTGTTCTACTCAGAAGCCAAAGGGCTGTTTACTGCTGCAGGCATGAAATTAACACAGTGGGCCTCAAATGACAAAGCCTTTTTGGACCAGATACCAGAAACTGACCGTGATGTCAGCCCAGTCGTTAAGCTTTTGGGATTGAATTGGAACACTGTTTCAGACACCTTGTCATTGTTACAGCCCAAAGCTTATGACCCCTCTGTAAGCTTGACCAAACGGCGCATTGTCTCACTGTTGTCGAGTGTCTATGACCCACTTGGATTTGTTGCGCCACTGGTGGCTCCAGTTAAGCGTCTGGCACAATCACTGTGGTTAGACCAGTATGACTGGGATGTTGAGTTGCCGAAAGAGTTGCAAAACAATGCTCACAAGTTGTTCCACAACTTTGACCTGCTATCCAATCTTCGAATTCCACGATTGGTGGGCCCCATTTCTCCCCAGTCTTGCTTGCAATTGCATTGCTTCAGCGATGCCTCGAAGCGTTCCTACTGCGCTATTGTTTACTTGCGCATCGAGAATTACGATTGCGTGCAGACTGCCTTGATATTTGCTAAGAACCGTTTGGCCCCCCTGAAGGCAGTGACCCTGCCAAGGCTAGAATTGTTGGGCGTGTTGTTGGCTGTCCGAGCACTGAAGTTCGTTTCTCAGCAGCTCCGTGTTTCTGTTGAGTTTCCACAGTACATTTGGACAGACTCGGAGTGCGTTCTGGGATGGCTTGGTACAGATCGAGTTCTGCCAAAATGGTTGCACAACCGAATTCAGGAAATTCAAGCCTACACTTTGGCTCGAGTTTGTTCTGTCCCTGGAAAGGGTAATCCTGCTGATGTGCCCACAAAGCCAGAGAATTACCCATCTTTAGAAAACAACCGCTTGTGGTGGGACGGGCCACCATGGCTACAGCAACCACAAGATTGTTGGCCGCAAAACACACGCTATCCAAGAGATTCTGCCGTAGCTGAAATTGTGGAAGAAATGGAAGACTCACCCACAATTGTCTTAACTGCACCCATCAAGTCTACATTGTCTGAGCTAATTCCTCTCGATCGATTTTCCAATCTCAGCAGATTGTTCCGTTTGACTGCATGGGTGCGACGTGCAGTGTTGTTGTGGAAGGTGTACAAACGTCCTCGGCGCAGATTTAGTACTGCCGAATTGCAACGTAAACTTGGCTTTCTGCCTGGCCTAACTACTGATGAATTGAGTGCAGCTAATCGTCTCTGGGTCTCAACAGTTCAGCGCGAGTCCTTTTCGTTGGAGTATCGAATTCTCAAGCAGCACAAGCCTTCTACTAAGTCTTCTCCTCTTGTGCGTCAGCTGGGTCTAATTTTGGACGAATCAGGATTGATCCGCTGTAACGGTCGTTTCGCTAATACCAAACTGTCGCCTGACGCTAAGCAGCCTAAGCTATTGCCAAAAAACCACCCATTTACTGTTTTGGTGATTCGTACTTTTCATGAGCGAAATTTGCACGCAGGCATCAATTTGACTTTGTCGCAAATTCGGTTCGAATTTTGGATACCTCAGGGTCGAGCTAAAGTTCGTTCTGTTTTGAACAAGTGTACAGTCTGCAGACGCCAAGAAGGTGGACATTTTCGCCCACCCGACTTTCCTGCGCTTCCTGAGTATCGTGTTGTGCGGCAAGCTCCCTTCCAGACAACCGGGGTGGATTATCTCGGTCCCCTTTTTGCGAAGCGAGGTGAACAGACGCAAAAAATTTGGGTCAGTTTATTTACATGCGCTGTTTCACGCGCTGTTCATCTGGAGATTGTTCTGGCATGCACAACAGAAGAATTTTTGGCGGCCTTTCGTCGCTTTTGTGGCCGCAGAGGGATTCCAAAGCTTATGTTGTCTGACAACGCAGGACAGTTTAAGTTAGCTCACCTGTCACTTGCTTTTTTGTGGAACCAGACGTGCTTGCGCGAAAGCAAATTTCAAAAGCACCTAACTGAGTTGGGGGTAAAATGGCAATTCATTCCCTCCCTCTCCCCATGGATGGGGGGTTTTTACGAACGATTGATACAAACTGTAAAGCGAGCCCTCAAAAAGGTTCTGGGCAAGCGGCTTATTCCCATTGAAGAGCTGCAAACGTTGATTATTGAAATCGAGCATGTGATCAACTGCCGCCCGCTTGTGGCTGTTGACGATTCTCTTGAACAAATAATTACACCGATGCACCTCTTGGGCGGAAACCCCAAATTGATACCAACTTTGCCTACTGACGCAGATCCTGAATTTCGGCCTTCTTCAAAATTAACTAAACGTGCTGAAAGGTTCGCTGAATATTGGCGCCTGACGCAGAAGACCCTGAATTTCTTTTGGCGCATTTGGCAGGCTACATATCTAATTAATCTGAGAGACGTTCAGCTTCGAACCTGGGCAAAAACGGGGCATGGGGCCGTCCAATTTGAGCCTGAAGTTGGAGCGGTAGTCCTACTGAAAGATAGCTTGGTACCCCGTTCTCGTTGGACTTTGGCCAAAATTACACGTTTAGTACGTAGTTCTGATGGGGCCTGCCGTTCCGCCTACGTACGTACGTCTAGCGGCAAAACTCTGCTGAGAGCCGTCAAACTGCTTGTGCCTTTGGAAGGGCCAGCTGAAGATTCAAAATAATACGTACGTAACCATGTATTGCAGTTTTTGCTTTAGAATTCGTGCGGCTTCTCCAAGGCGTGTGGTACGGGCAGCGCGCCAAGTCGTTGCCAGTTACAACCGCCGCACTAACCGTTACCGTTCCGGGCGTCGGGCCAACTCAGTCCCTCAGCAGCAAGTGAGTCGGGGTCGTGTTTCGCGCTGGCAGATTGGTCGAAGACGTCGGTTTGTGCGCACTCACACGGGAATTCATCGCATTCAAGAACAGCCACGTCAGAACCGTCGTCAGTTCGCCCGTCGTCAGCCTACTCAGTCGGCCGGTCGTCAGCCTACTCACTCTACCCGTCGTCAACCTGCTCAGTCTTCCGGTCGTCTACCTGCTACAATGCCCCGCCACCACGCTCCGCCCTACTTAAGTGTTCGTTCTGTACGGTCGCAACAGTATTTTAACCCGTATTTTGCTTTCTCCTCCACTCCGCAGCCGTATTTTAATCCTATGCATGCCTTTATGTATCCGCATTTTGCTTTTGTTCCACCGTTTTTCGGTTATTCTTGTCCGAATTTGCTTCCTAATGGCTATTTCTGAATGCTAGACTGTTAGGTATGTACGAATAGGCTGTGTTGAGTGGTTTCTAACGAGTGGCGCTTTCGCCTTCTGGCGGGAGTGTCAAAAGTGTCATTTTGATTTACGGGTTTCTTGAACTTGGCGCTAATTTCTCGTGTGTGTTCAGTTTATATAACTTGTGCCAGTTGCGTTTATTACTTTTTGATTTGAATTACGTTTGTTACGGAGAGAAAAGAGAGCAATAAAGAAAAAGGAGAAAGGGCGTAGAGAGCGGAGGGAGAGGTCTGGTGGCTAGGTAGAAGACAAGCGGTTAGGCTACTGGAACCGGAGTGTGCGGCTAGTGTACTCGGTGAGTCTAGAGCGCAAATTTAGCTGAGTCGTTGCGGTGTCTGTCTATACTTTAAGGGCGACGTCGAATCAAAGTCCTTCTTTTCCTCAGGCCGGCCATACACCCGACCCACCTTCCCGGAGGATACTTTGTATCACCTATGCTAGGCCCTCAGCCCCTCGACCTACCCCTTAGCCGGCCCCCTCAGGAATTTTTTGGAAGAATTTTGTATAGAAAATTATGATAAAATTATGCTTGGATTAGGTGGAAATGAGCTCAGAATAGCTTATTTTAATGAAAAATGAGCCAAAAACCCTTGATTTTAGCCAAAAATCGGACTTTTTGGTTTAACACCCCTCAACCCCTCTCAGTCGCTCCTACCCCCCTCAGGAATTGAAAATTCTACCCCCCTCGGCCGAAATGCTAGCCCATGTCTGCATGAAACTGATAATAATATTATAATAAGTAGGCCGAACTGTTAAACGCACACGGTCTTTTCAACGACGTTAGTAGCGAAATTTTTATTTGAACTATATTTTCTGGCATGAAAAACTGTAAAAACTATTTTTTCCGACCTGATTTCTACCTTTTCAATGTGCTCCGATCAAATTCTCATGTTGTACTATTTTTTGCCTGTACTATTTTTGCGTACTATAATTGTACTATTTTGAGGGATATACTTCTCCCCATCATCCGGGCACGCGACGATAGTTATACAAAATGTTTAGGTGGCAATTTCCGCATAAAATAGAGTAAAAATAGAATGAACACCGCACCATAGAGAAACCGTTCTATTTCCAAAATATTAGTGTAAAATAAAGTGGGCGGAAAATTAAAAATAATAAAAATAAAAGGAAGCGGATTTGGCATAAAATACAAACTCCCTTTTTGATAAAATTTGGCTCCTTAATAAAATTGGTGCAAGTTATTGTGTTTAGATTGCTTATAGCATACATAGGGCCGGTTGCATGAAACTCTCGCAAGTGGTTGCGAGTCTCGTAACTGGCCGCTGCTCTGGCAATTGTCTCGCAAGTTGGCCATCGCAGGTATTGACCGTTGCATGAAAAAATGGCGCTCTCGCAAATCCTTGCGATCATCGCAAATCCTGCGAGAGCCAGAGGCGGTCCGCAAAGTTGCGAGAGTGCACTGTCAACGTAATCTAAAGGCGTTAAAGAGCACCAGTCTGCATTTTGTTCTATTTTGGACGTGCCCAATTGTAGTGGAAAGCTGGGGACGGCATCAAAATTTTCTCGCCCTGGTCGGGCAAAAGTCCAATCAGGCCATTATAAACTACTAAAACTTGTAATTTCTGTTAATTTTAAGCTTGGAATGCATTTTAAACGCGTTTTTGAAGGCTAACTTTGCTAAATTTTCTTACCCTGGTTGGGCAGCGGCCCAACCAGGCACTTTCAAAATTTTACACCCCCTCCCTTTCCAAAATCCTGGATACGCCACTGCGCACCGGCGCCGACGTGAGGATGCTCGCTAAACGATACTGTGGTTTGCTGACCTTGTAATGGTGTACAAAATAATCCACGGACAAATTGATTTATTTCTCCCTGTTGATTTAAAAAAAAGGTTTATTACAACGCACATGAACACCGGACAGACCAGTAAAGAACCCATAAAGGGCCACATACGAGGCAATAACCATCATCATCAGGCGATTTATTTTTCAAGTTTAGTATGTATCAAGTATGTATCCGGTATCCGGTATTCTGAAAAACTATCCGCTATCCGGTATTTTTCTTTACGGTTGCATCTCTAATTCAGTCAGACACTTAACGCCGTTTATGGTACCGACACCATATAAGGTGCCGGTACCATATATGGTACCGGTACCGAGGGTAGTGGTACCATATATGGTACCGGCACCATATATGGTACCGTCACCATATATGGTGCTCGAAGGTGCCGGTACCATAAACGGCGTTAAGTGCCTGACTGTAATTGGGATTGGGTATTGGGGTATTGGGATTTTTAGGTATTTTTCGCACTCTACTCCTTACCAAACGAAATAGTAATTTACGGTCCGCGCGCGATTTCTGCAACGCTCTCTATGACACTGATTTTAGTAGATTTTGTCGGGGTAGGTTTTTAGTGGCCGTATAACGGCCCATCCCCACCGCTGACAATTGTGTTGCTTCTTCATGCGTGTCTTTCGGACCCGTGTCGGTAACGGCTTGGTTAGACCTACAGTCACCACATTGAGCCGCGTCACCGGAGAGTAAAGAAAAGCACCCGGAAGACTGTTGCAGAACTGATAGTGGCAGAGGAAAGAGATCCAAAATCAGCAGTGAAGCACGTGTAGTACTGTAGGGTCAGTAAATAATAAGAATGTCAAACCTAACATTTGTTTTGCAGAGAGAACACATTATGACGCAGCCAGACGTCTGCAAGCCCGTCAACAAACTGCAGCTGAGAGCCGAACGAAAATCGGCAGTTGATGTGGAGAGTGTTAATCTGTAGGTCACACAACACGCGAAGTCACTGAACGCCGCCTGGACGTTCTGTGTTAAAGAGTTAATTTTAATTTAATTTCTCAATTTTCTGCTCTGGTCGACCCGGCCAGGGAACCAAATTTTATAAAAAAGGGAGTTTGTATTTGATGCAAAATTCGCTTCCTTTTATTTCAATTTTCTGCCCACTTTAATTTCACACCAATAATTTGGAAATAGAGCGGTTTTTTCCACTGTGCGTTGTTCATTCTATTTTTACTCTATTTTATGCGGAAATAGCCTCCTAAACATTTTGTATAACTATCGTCGCGTCATCCGGGCCGGTGCGTCGTTGGTGGCAATTCGGTTTCTTCTAGCCGTCTAACCGTTCTAGCCGTTCGCACCGGCAGGTAACGCTGTGGGCGCTGAATTTAGTGCAATTGGCAGAACGTTTTCAGGCTGTGATACTTCTTCAATATGCTTTGTGCTTTCACTCACATCTCTTCTGGCCAACTCCGAATCGCCATGCCGAAATATTATCCCGAGAATCGCCCAATTCACTTTGGAAATCAATTAAACTGACGATTTCCCTTCTAATTGTAACGATTTCAGCTTTTCAAGCTGTGATGCTTCTTCGATATGCCCTGAGCAGCCACTCATATATGTTCTGGCCAACTCAGAATCGCCATGCCGAAATAGTATCCCAAGAATCGGCCGATTCGGCTGTGGAAATCACTGAAACTAACGATTTCCCTTCTGATTGTAACGATTTCATCTCTTCAAGCTGTGATGCTTCAATGTGATTTGTGCTTTTGCTCGCATTTCTTCTGGCCATCTCCGAATCGCCATGCCGAAATACTATCCCAAGAATCGGCCGATTCGGCTGTGGAAATCAATTAAGCTGATGACTTCCCTTCTGATTGCAACGATTTCAACTCTTCAAGCTGTGATGCTTCTTCAATGTGCTTTGTGCTTTTACTCACACCTTCTGGCGATCTTCGAATCGCCATGCCGAAATACTATCCAAAGAATCGGCCGATTCGGCTGTGCAAATCAATTAAGCTGATGATTTCCCTTCTGATAGTAACGATTTCATCTCTTGTAGCTGCGTACTTCTTCGATACGCCCTGAGCAGCCACTCACATTTCCCTCCCAATTCGTACCCCTTGAATTTTTTACCCCTCCATTTTTTCTGTCCTCGGTGGTTTTTTTCGGGCAAAAAAAATTTAGGTGGACTAAAAAGCACTCCAAAAATACGGTGTGAAGAAAATTTCAGACAAAAATATTTTAAGGGAAGAATTCTAAGGTGGGATAACATTCTATGAAGGCAAATATAAGCACACTGAAAAACACAGGCGCAAAAAATTTCGGAACAAAAATATGGGGGTAAGTATTTTTGGGGTTACAAATTTTAAAGGGGTACATTTTGGGGGCAAAGAAAGCACTCGGAAGAATACAGGGTGCAAAAGGCATCCTGAAAAATATTGAAGAAATGGGCAATTTGAAGGAAAATCGTCAGTTTCGGCGATTTCCACAACCAAGTCACGTCTTGGTCATGAGTAGTTTACGCTATCCCGTGTGTCTCGGCGGCTCTGGCATCTGTGAGAGCGGTTGTTTGTGGGTTCGAAACCGGTCGAAGCGACTGGGAGTATGTAGCCGACGCAAAGCCCAACCCAGGCCGCCGAAAGCCAGTGCTGGCTAGTAGGTAAATTGGAACCGAACCGGCGCTGCCGTTGCACCGAATAGCAGCAAAGGGTAGGGTTGCCCAATTGAAAGGCTCTGAAAAGAGCGCGGTCTGTCCTGAGCTGTTCGAAAGGACAGTGGAACTAAAAACCAAAACGGAATAAACAAAACCGAATCGGCCGATTCTCTCCCAGATGGTGCTCGATTTAGCGAATCGGAGCTGACCAGAACATGAAAATGGTAAATGGTAAACGGCTAGTAGGTAAATGGGAACCGAACCGGCGCTACCGTTGCACCTATTGGCAGCAAGGGGGAGGTTGTTTGTAGACAGGGCTGCCCCATTGAAGGGCTCTGAAAAGAGCGAGGGGTGTCCTGAGCTGTCCGAAAGGACAGTAGAATAAACAAACAAACAAACAACACAGTTTTAAAAGTCAACTATACAGTTTAAGGCACTTACGAAAAAAGATCACTACAAACAGCACTATTCGGCACTCACTTACTCAAGTCGTAATTTCCGATGTTTTCGATAAGACACATACGTACAGTAGTATAGTAGAGGGTAAGGTCTAGGGGTCCAATGTTACCGCCTCCGGGGCATCTCTGCATACCCTTCGGGGTCAATGTAGAGTGGACTATAAATACGGCCCCAGGTCGACAAACCCTGGCTAGTCCCCAAATGGTAACACCTTTCCCGGGCATGCAGCATGTTCCTGTTAGCTGCTGTGTTTGTTGGCTTCGGACTCAAGCCTCTGGTTTCACGCCTGCCTCCTGTATTCCCGCTGGAAATCAGTTGTAACTGAGCTGAATCTAGTGTCTAAGATGGGTCGGCCGCCTGATTTCCAAGCTTAGAGGAAGGAGCCGTCAATTGTTCCTGGGTAGATACAACAACAACAACAACAACAGGGTAAGGTCTACTAAACGTAACAAAAATATAGATTTGGTAGAGAATGTGACTGGACAGGATCTTCAGGTGTATCGAAGAAGCACCACAGCTGAAAGAGTTGAAATCGTTGTAATCAGAAGGAAACTCGTTAGTTCGGAAAGGAAGATTTCGGCATGGCGATTCGGAGTTGGCCAGAAGAGCTGTGAGTGAAAGCCCAAAGCACATTGAAGAAGTATCACAGGTTGAAGAGTTGAAATCGTTGCAATCTGAGGGAAAATCCACAGTTTAATTGATTTCCACAACTGAATCGGCCGATTCTCCGGATAGTATTTCGGCATGGCGATTCGGAATTGGCCATTAGAGATGTGAGTCTGAGGCCTGTGCGCGTGCCGGACGGTTCACTCCGTTGCTGGCGGCAGGAGCGGACCCTTTATTTCTTTGGTTTTCGTCGTTATCGTTCAAATCGGTGCAAATTATTGACGTCACTAATTGCCTTACCACCTCTCGCACCTGCATGTTCAAAATCGGAAGAAAATATGGCCAAAATCGGAATATATCAATGAATCAATTACGCTATTGGTGTTTTCTGCTGACTGTGGCTATTGATCTTTGCTACCACCTTTACTACGTGCTCTGTGCAGCTGGTCTATTGTGTCAGCCATTTGGCCTCTGACAGCGGGGCCGTCCAGCATCGTACCATGCCTATTTCCCTGTTGAATGTTGATTTTAAAGTATTATCTAAAGTGTTGGCAAACAGGATTAAGCCCATGTTGAGAAGTTTAATACATGAGGATCAATGTGGGTTTGTCCCAGGTCGATATATTGGTGAAAATGTTCGAAATTTGCTGGACCTGGTGGAGTATTTGAACGAAGAAAACAAACCGGGCTTTCTAATAGCGTTAGACATTGAAAAAGCGTTTGATAAAGTGAACAGAAAGTTTATGTTTAAGGTTCTGGAAAAATTTGATTGTCATACAGAGTGGATCCGTTGGGTCAGGATACTGTATACAAATCCCCGGGCAGCTGTTTTGAATCATGGTTATCTTACAGAAGAATTTGATCTGTTATCAGGGGTACGACAAGGCTGTCCTCTAAGCCCATACTTGTTTATTATGACTATGGAGGTCCTGGCTAACAGTATTAGGAACAATGCCCAAATTAAAGGAATAACAGTAAACGAATACGAGTACAAATTGAGTTTGTTTGCAGATGATACAACGTTGAGTCTTGCAGATGCCGCTTCAGTCAACCACGCGGTAGATATCATTGAACGTTTCGGTACCGTATCTGGCTTAAAGGTAAACACTAGTAAGACTGAATGCTTAGGACTTGGTTCGTGTAAAAATCGTACTGGTAACTGTGGTCCCTTTACGATGAGTACACAAGCTATACGTATTCTTGGCATATATTTCTCGCATGACGAACAGATTGTACAACAGAAAAATTTTGGAGATAAAATTGCGAAGATGAACCGCACATTATCAGTTTGGTTGTCTAGAGGGCTAACAATTGAAGGACGCATTAATGTAGCGCGCACCTTGGGTCTATCACAGCTTATCTACCCAATGACTGTGCTAAAATGTTCTGATAGGGAGAAGAAACAAATTGAAAAATGCTTATACAGATTCATTTGGAGAGATGGAAAGCCGAAAGTAAAGATGAAAACATTGATTCAAGATTACCACTTGGGAGGACTGAAGGCTCCAAGCGTAGTAATAAGCAACGATTCCATCAAGCTTAAATGGGTTGCTAGATTAGCAAAGAGTTCTCCGTGCAAATGGGCTGCGATTGGCTTGCGAAAACTCAATCAATATGGAGGAATCTTAACACTTCTAGAAAGTCGTTTTAATTGGAACGAAGTGAAAAGCAAAATAAACCCCTTTTATAGTGAACTCCTGAAAGTGTATGTAGAATACTGGGATAATGTTATGTTTAAGAGACCTGCTTATGAGCCACTGCTGGCTAGAAGCATTTTCAACAATAAGGATGTGAAGTTAGGACAACCTAAGCGTATGTACTTTAACCCTAATCTGAAAGAAAACGGAATCACTCAAGTAAGACACTTGTTAGGAGATCAGGGTTTATTTATGGATTATCAGGAAGTGATGGTGAAGCATCCAGCCTTGGCTATAGACAGGAAGCAGTGGAAAAAGTTGTGGACCGCATTGCCCCGTACATGGCGAAACGAAATTTCAGATAACTGGAATGGGTTGCTTCAAGCTTATCAGGCATACAATCCTGCAGTAAAGGATGCAACTAAGCTAAGTATTCCACTGTATAAAATATACAAGCTAGCCAAGATGTATGAAAGTCCTACAGCACAAAAACGATGGATGGATAAATATTGGGTTACAGAGGATTTATTTGAAAAAGCCTGTCTACGGGCACACCGTTTGTTACCTGATGTTAAATTGCGGAATTTTCAATACCGAGTGTTGCATAGGATAGTTCCAACGAAGCAGTATTTATTCTATAGAAGAATAGTAGACGATATGAATTGTAAACAGTGCCATTTGCAGAAAACTGATACAGTGGAGCACATGCTCTATTATTGCGTGGTAGCTAAAAAAGCATGGAGAATGTTAGAATCACTTATTCTTGAAATTGAACACCAGGAGGTAACATTTGATCTAATCTCAGCACTATTTGGACAAATTCATGACCTGTTTGTAAATGCAACAGTTTTGAATCTGTTAGGCATTTATACGAAAGGGTTTATATACAGTTTAGCTCGACGGGAAGTTAAAGATTTTTCCGACATGACCTTTAGGCATTTTATAAAGGCAAGCTTGAAAACTGCACATTTGGCCAGCATAATGTTGAAGAAGGAAGATGCCTTTACCGCAATTTGGGACAAATACTTGCGTTTCTTTCTGATTCAGCATTGAGTAGGGAAACATAACACCGTTCTCTTAAAAGTTTCAAGTATCGAGATAAACTGCTCTATACAACATTTTGTGCAACAAGGATCCGAGCCCAGCTGCTGTGTGTGTACTAACCCATATGTGTTTCACTAACCCATTTCAGAAATAAAACTTTGTTCGTAAAAAAAATCGTACCATGCCTGTTGACCAGCCCAAAGCCGCAATTGAACTCGATCGCGTGGCCAAGAAATGCAAAGGGCAAATCAAAATGGGCTCTCTTAACATTCAATCGTTACGTGACAGTATTGCCGATGTGCGTGAACTGTTGCTGCTCGGCAGATTCGATATTGACGTTCTGCTTCTTCAGAAGACCTGGCTAGATCCAGATGCTGAACTGCTCGATCTCTCTGTACCAGGTTTTACGTTGCTAACTAACTGTCGGAAAAAGAGGCAGAGAGGCGGTACTGCCGCCTACGTACGATCGCATTTAAGACCTGAGAAAGACGCAGCTAACTGTACGTGCTGAGGGCGTTATGTACGAGCAGCTCGGCGTCAAATTGTACCCCCGGAAAAACGACCCACTGTTACTGTTGAGCTGTTACCGCCCACCTACAGTACCCCTACGTTCAGCGCTCGATGCTGTAAATGCTACTGTAGAAAGAAATGCTGCCTCCGGCTTGCGTCTTGCATTCTTTGGCGATTTTAACCACGACTAAGCAGCAAAAATGACGCCATTGTCCCTGTTTTGTGCCAGAACGCTCTCAAACAAGTGGTTGCATCCTATACACGAGTCACTGCAACTAGTAGCACTTTGATTGACTGGGTGTTGCTACCGAACACTTTGAAGTCATCGATGGTGGATTCGTTTGCAGTTGGTCTAAGTGACCACTGCTTGGTTTTCGTTGCTCTGGATGTGAAACACCGGTACCCAGCCTTGATCTGCAAACTGAAACGCAACTACTCAAAAATTGACAAAAACCGGTTTCAGCAGGATCTCATCGACTCTGACTGGGCGCCAGTCTTTGAAGCGCTAGCACAGTCTGATGCACTTGGTGCAGCTACGGCTTTCTGCTCCATTCTGCAGTCAGTTATCGATGTACATGCTCCAGTCAAGCTTGTACGCGTCAAATATGGATCGTATCCTTGGATAAACGCTGAGATAAAGGCATGGATGGCTCTGCGAGATGAGTACTATGCCAAGGTAACTAAATCGAAAAACCCGGAGGACTGGACTGATTATAAGCGAATCCGAAACTTTACGAAGTCCTTGGTCCAGGAAGCAAAACGTGATTACTTCAAGGAAAAGTTTAGAGAAGCTGAAGGAAACTCTCGGAAACTGTGGCAAACCATCCGGGTCTTGCTTCCTAAAGAATCAGTCGATGTGTCAACGCTAGGCAGTGCTGCAGATCAAGATCGGGCTGTGAGATTCAACAAGTTTTTTGCACAGGTCGGCCAGTCAAACGTGCCACTGGAGCAGAGAATACTGCCTGAGACGGTTACCGACTCTCTCCCTGCTGTACAGACTGATTTCAAATTCAAACCGATCACCAAAGGAGATTTTGGCAGAATTATGCGCCGTTTGCCAAAGTTCAAAGCGCCTGGCAAAGATGGTATAAATGGGTTTGTGGTGGAACTGGCGTTGCCTGTAGTCGAAGATCTGCTTTTTCAAATTTACAATCAGTGCCTCAGTGCTGGAGTGTTTCCTGACGTATGGAAGGAAGCTATTGTAGTGCCAGTTTCGATTCGATTCGATTCGATGTGACGGGGGGTCGACCATACGACCCTACGATCAGACCCGAGGGTCCATTTCGATGCCCCGTATAGATGAAATCGAACAAGTCGAACTTACCACCTACTCGAGCTTTAATCAGCCTCAGGAGGTCCCTAACAGATAAATTCACTCAGCTCCTGGGTGGTCAAATACCTTCGCCCCAGGATCCTATACCTACGCCCAGCCAATGCGTCACATTGTGTGACCAAATGTTCAGGCGTTTCCTCTTCTTCTGAGCAGAAGGAGCATAGTGCCAGTTTTTAAAGCTGGTCCGCCTGATGACCCAGCAAATTACAGACCTATTTCTCTGCTTCCAATTCTCGGCAAGGCGTTTGAGCGGTTGGTCTACCTACAGCTGTACAGCCATGTACGCAAATTCATCACGCCTTGTCAGTTTCGGTTCCTTCAAGGCCGTTCCACCGAACTAGCTACCTTGCAGATCACTGACGAAATCCAAGTTGCCACCAGCGCTAAACAACTTACAGCTATGGCCTTGTTAGACATGTCAAAGGCATTTGACTGTGTCAACCACCGACTCTTGCTGGCCAAGTTGCAGTGCTATGGTGTCCGAAACGCAGAGCTAAAGTGGTTCCAGTCCTATCTCAGTGCCCGATCACAAAGCGTACGAGTGGGAACGCAAATTTCTGACTCATTACCTGTGCAAACCGGCGTGCCGCAAGGTTCCATCTTAGGACCTTTGCTCTTTCTTCTCTATGTTAATGATCTTCCTCAGGCTATTCGGCGGGTCAAATGCACGCTCTTCGCAGATGACATCCAGTTGCGAATCCATTTCAGACCGTCGGAAGCTGAGAATGCTTGCCAGGTTCTTCAGTTGGACTTGGACGCTGTTGCCAAATGGTGTCAAGAGAACTGTCTTCGAATCAATGCAAAAAATACTCACGTAATTACGATTGGCACGGCTCAGAACCGTCGTTTACTAGAACAGCAGATTAGTGTGCAGCTAAATGACCAGCAGCTACGTAGAATGTGTCTCAGAGGCCAACAATCTTGGCATAGTGTTCGACCAGGATCTCAGCTTTCTGCCGCATCTTAAATTGGTGTCCGAGCGCTGTAAACGAGACCTGTTCGCCATCAGCAGAGTGCGGAGCTGCCTGCCGAAAAAGACGCTGATTCGTACCATCGAAACTACCGTGCTGCCCAAGATGTACTACGCAGCCTCAGTCATCCAAGCAGCCCCGCCCTCCTATGTTAATCAGACTCTTCTGCCAGTGGTCAACTTTGCTGCCAAGTTGGTGGAAGGGCTGAGGAAATACGACCATGCAACTGAGTCGAGGAAAAAGCTTGGTTGGTCCGACCCGCTGACCGAACTGAAGTACCGAACTCAACTTCTGGCCTACAAGCTTTTTGTGAACAATAATCCGATTGTCCGCTTTACTGTCTCTGAGAGCCGGCAATCTGCGCGCACTAATAGAGTACCAAAGTTGAGAGTGCCCCCTTTTATGACTGTCACTGCTAGAAAGTCGTACAGTTACAGAGCGGCAGTGCTTCTGAACGAAGCCTTTGAGAACTTGGCTGTCAATTGTTTAATGCCTGTTAGCCTTGTTAGTTTTAAAACGTCTCTTAGAAAGTTTTATGACAGTCTTTTATAGTATTCAGTGCTATTTAGTTCATATGTAACTAGTCTAGTATATATCCCTTGCGTCATGACCAACATTTGTTGCCATGTGACTGGTATGTTTTACCAAATCGCTCGGGAATAAACTGTCTGTCTGTCTGTCTGTGAGTGAAAGCACAAAGCGCATTGACAGCTTGAAGAGCTGAAATCGTTGCAATCTGAGGGAAAATCCACAGTTTAATTGATTTCCACAACTGAATCGGCCGATTCTTGGGATAGTATTTCGGCATGGCGATTCGGAGTTGGCCAAGAGAGGTGTGAGTGAAAGCACAAAGCATATTGAAGAAGTATCACAGTCTGAAAACGTTCTGTGAATTGCACAAAATTCAGCGCCCACAGCGTTACCTGCCGGTGCGAACGGCTAGAACGGTTAGAACGGTTAGACGGCTAGAAGAAACCGAATTGCCGTCGTTGGTATCTCCCGATCAAAGTGGCCCATTGTTTAGGCGGTCTGTACCAAAGTGGTCCAAATGCAATTTCAGACTGTTTCGGCTTCGGCAATGCTGTGAAGTGAAACAGTGTCTTCCGTAAGCACATGACCTGACGTAGAAAACCGAAGAATCGGATTAACTTATAAGAGCACAACCACTTTCAATGTGCAAACGCGTTTTTTGTTGGTTTCAAAACGGTAACTCTTGCTGCTTGCTTGTATGCTTGTATCCGCCGGGCCACGAGCCGTGAACAACTAACTCTATAGGGAAAAAGATTTCACTAAGCAAAGACCCAATTACCACTGTTTAATCTAGCTGTGACGAAAACAGTTCCAACCAAGCCTCTCCTCACTCAACTCCAACGCTTTCGAAACCGTGCCATATCTCTATTTTTAGGGTCTAAATTAGTGCGAAACCGCAAACTGGGTGGTCGGCTCGGCGGGTGGGAATGGGCTTCCTCCAATGTAAATGGGGGGTACTGAACTCACATGTAACTTGTACAATGCTGTTTCTATATGAAACACCATTCCAAACGATGTTGTGCACAAAAACTTTGCTGGTTTCAAATCCTATTGTAAATCTATGATTTTTTCAACATTTGTAGGAGTCTCAGTTGGTAGCATTTGCAGTAGTTTTTTGACTGTTTTGTATTGTACATTTGTTCTTTATTTGAGTCTCCAACCCCTCGTTTGAACCATGCTGTTGGTGTGGGTTGAGAGAATAAAGTTGAAGTTGATGTAAACTTTGTCACGCTGGTACCATAAATTTGCGCTTTATGCCGATTCGATATTACCGGAATTTTTGCTGTTCCGACTAGTGTTGCCAGGTGTAGTATAATAATACTACCTGTAGTATAATTGACCCTCAAAAAGTATCGAAAAATCGGCTGTAGTATGTAGTATAAAAATGTAGTATAATTTTAGATTTTGTAGTATAAAATGTAGTATAATTCATTATTTCCATTTAGATGTCATCTCTTCCCAATTTTTGAGAAAACTCGTCAATATTTTTCTGTTTGAAACAGGTTTTTCCTTCTTTCACATCAAATTGACACAAATATTTATTCTCTAAGAAAACATTAAACTAAATCGATGATTGTATGCGTTTTTGGCCAAACAATCAATCAATTTTTTCTAACCGTTTTGATTGATTTTCAACAAATATGACTTCAATGAATAAGCAAAGGAAAAATACAGTTTGATGTCATAGTCTTATAGAATAAGGAAAGTTGGATCCCATCCATAAAACATACACGTAGCTCTAGGCTTACACTGAGGCTTGGCTTAGTTTCCTGCTTAGGTCTAAAGTTCTTAATCTTAGGCTTTAGGGACCGGAACAAATTTTACTTACAAAACATGGACCGGAAAAATCTGGAAGGAGGACCCTGAAATTGTCTAGGGGGAGGCCGATTTCCCAAAAAAGGCCAAAAATCGCCGTTAAATCGCGGATTTTCCATAAAAATCGCCAAAATTTTCCGCCGGAGGGGATAGAAGGCTGGACGGCGTAGTGAGGGAACCTGGCCGGAATTGGGGTCGGTAAGGCCCATAAGCCCCCAGTCCATGTATTTTTAAAAGTACAATCGAACCACTTCATCTAATTTGAACTTGATTGCTCCTGAGAGGAACGGTATGGGTAAATCATACAGTTAAATGGCAAAATGCGTAAATTTTTGGTGGTTTAAAAGGTCTTTGAAACTTTAGCTTGTGTAAAAACTCCGAGTTAAAATTAAAACGCTTCTGCCATTGCTGTCGGCACTACATAACAGTTTTCTATGCTTTAAACCTTTGATCTGACAGTTCTACAGCGTAGTATGAAAATGTAATATAAAGTAGTATAATTTTGAGTTGGTGGTAGTATACTGGCCTGGCTACCACCTGGCTGGCCTGGCTGAACACTGGTTCCGACATTTTGTACTGTTTGCTAAGACCTCTGGCGACCGGCAAATAAATCTAACGGGGCCGGGTAAATTTTGTTCGATTTCTGGTAAATCAATCTGTCCGGATAAATATTGGGTGCGTAGTTGGTATATCCCACCCAAAGTGGTCCAAATAGACCATGACAAAGGCGTGCGGTACCGAGGTGGCCCGCACGCGATATAGACCTGTACTTCGTCTATTTACGATTCTACATACAGTTATAAAACAGCATTGTAAGACAACCAGACACGAAAAGATGGCCTGTACAGTGTCTTGAAAACTGAAACTTTGGTTCTGCTTTAAGTCTAGCGGTTATTGGTTGTACTTCCACAGTAGACTCGACATGGTTACTATGTAATAGTGATCCGCTAAACAGGCAAGGATGCGGAATTGAGTGGGGGATTTAAAGTATTTTGAAATAGCTATCGATTGTTGCGCACTGCGCATACGAAAGCTGTCGGTTTAGATATGCGAAAACAGCACACGTTTGAATTTCGGTCGTTAGAGGTCGAAAAATTTGCCAAAAAACGGTTGGTGAGCCAACTTTGAGGGGGTGTGTAGCTCCGGTTCTAGGGAGTGTTTTTCTTCGAATATGCTATGCCCGATCGTTATCGTACGTGGTCTAGTTTATGCTCATGAAATTTTAGCCGGATCGATGAGATGAACTCCCTTGCCCTCAGCTCATAGTTAAGTAAGTTGACTTTCTCACGAAATGCATGTTAATAAAAGTTCTTCTTTAACAGGTCATAGACATTGATAAAGCCAAGAAAAATTGCAAATCAAGCAACTGGGACAGCTACTTTGTGAGGGTCCACCAAACAACTGCGAGCGAACTAAATATGGCAATAGGTTTTGCTGGTTCGTAGTCATCTCCCATTACACCGCATGGCGATTCGGTATGAGCCCACGGGACAAAACATACATGGATCGCCGGGCAGGGGGTTAGGGAGGGGTTTACCCCCTCCCCTCGCTAGCCAATACCACCCCCTCGGCCGGTCATACACCCCGACCCCCCTTCATGGAGGATACTCTGTATCACCTATCCTAGGCCCTCAGCCCCTCAACCTACCCCCCTCAGCCGGCCGCTATCTCCACCTCAGGAATTGTTCGGAAGAATTTTGTATAGAAAATTATGATAAAAATATGTTTGGATTAGGTGTAAATGAGTTCAGAATAGCTTATTTTATTGAAAAATAAGCCAAAACCCTTGATTTTAGCCCAAATTGGGCTTTTTGGCTTACCACCCCCTTCAACCTCCCTCAGTCGCTCCTACCCCCTCAGCCCTCTCAGGAATTGAAAATTCTATCCCCCTCGGCCGCAATGCTAGCCCATGTCTGCATGAAACTGATAATAATACATTGTACTATAATAACTCGGCCGAAATGTTAAACGCACACGGTCTTTTCAACGACGTTTATAGCGAAATTTTTATTTAAACTATATTTTCTGGCATAAAAACTATTTTTCCGACCTGATTTCTACCTTTTCAGGGTACTCCAATCAAATCCTCATCTTGTACTATTTTTTGCCTGTACTATTTTTTGTACTATAATTGTACTATTTTGAGGGATATACCTACTTCTCCCCTAAATATTGGGTAAATATTGATCCGGAGATACACAGGCCACACCGCCGCATCATCCAATTTAGGGAGATCACTACTTGCGCCGATTAGTGTTTTGAGTGTGTACATTTTTGGCCATTTTTTTGTTTAAAGAGGGCCACCGTCCTTGGGCTTGGACGACTATTGTCATGTTTATGCTTAATCGATAGCTAATCGTCATATCTACCCAAATCCCCGTGGGGAGACATATCTGTCGGCGGACTCGAATGCTACGATTGTTTTAGTTAGGGATGTCGAAATCGCGCATTTTCATTCTTTTTATTTTTTTTTTAATTTGTTGTTCAAGGATCTCTGAAAGTAAATGCGCCGAAATATGCATCTAAGGTAGGCCTACTCACATAGTAAAATTGATAGCTATCTTTCAAAAGATGACTGAGAAAACTTGTTTTTTCTATTTTTTTCATAGTGATGATTTTTGTTCAAAAGGGGCCACCGTCCTTGGGCTTGGACGAATATTGTTATGTTTATGCTTAATCGATAGCTAATCGTCATACCTACCCAAATCCCCGTGGGGAGACATATCTGTCGGCGGACTCGAATGCTACGATTGTTTTAGTAAGTGGGGGTTGCGGGGGAAATCGGCCGATAATCGATGAAGTAAGGCGATATGATGAGCGCGTAATCTGAGATAGCATGCAGTAATTGGTTGTGGATGTAATATAATGTACCAATAATGTACATGTCAATAGTAGTTGTTTGATACCGGATGTGGTCATATTTGTTAAAGATTAACAATTTGGGTGCGCACGTTTTTCAGTGCATTACGGTATTTCACACTAATTGACGCAACTCCGACTGTGGCCGTTTATCGGATTTGACGGTGCGTCGTTGGTATCTCCCGATCAAAGTGGCCCATTGTTTAGGCGCTCTGTACCTAAGTGGTCCAAATGCAATTTCAGATTGTTTCGGCTTCTGCAATGCTGTGAAGTGAAACAGAGTGTTCTTGAAGCACATAAACCTGACCTGATGTAGAAAACCGAAGATTCAGATTAACCTACTAGAGCACAACCACTTTTAATGCACAAACGCGTTCTTTGTTGATTTCACAACGGTAACTCTTGCTGCTTGCCGCCGTCTCTGTTTGCCGGGCCACAAGCAAACTCTATGGGGAAAAAGGTTTTACTAAGCAAAGACCACTTAGCATTGTTTAATCTACCCGTGACGAATTCAGTTCTAACCAAGCGTCTCCTCAACTGAAAGGCGTTCGAAACCGTGCCATATCTCTACTTAGGGTCGAAATTAGTGCGAAACCGCATATTATTCAAAAACATTCTATGCATTACTAAGAAAGATCGTCTAGGCGTTATTGTATTCTTTATTTACTAAGGTCACAGATCACAGATTAGGCAAATCACAGAACAACATAACAACTCTCAACTTGTAACTGGCACGAAAACTATAAGCTAACTAGATGCATTTTTACTACAGGAACGCTTCAAGAATCCAGCGTAAAGCATAGAATATATAGAACGAGGTGACACATGTATGTACCAGTGGCGTATCCAGGGGGGTGTAGGGTGTGTACACCCCCCTTTGCGGTGGAGGTAGGAAGAAAAAGTCTGTCAAAAATATAAGAAACTAATGAATTATGTACTAAAACTGTCTATTTTGTGCTCAGAATGCCTTCTAAATGCGTTTTTGAAGGCCAAATTTTCAAAATTTTCTCGCTCTGGTCGGGCCCAACCAGGCCATTATAAACTACTAAAACTTGTAATTTCTGTTAATTTTAAGCTCGGAATGCGTTTTAAACGCGTTTTTTAAGGCTAATTTTGCTAAATTTTCTTACCCTGGTTGGGCAGCGGCCCAACCAGGCACTTTCAAAATTTCACACACCCCCTTTCCAAAATCCTGGATACGCCACTGGTATGTACTGCAGAAGAATCGCGACAGAAGAAAGAGCAAACTAATCAGACCAGTAATCCTACAACAAAAAATCAAGCAGATAAAGCTTATTTTTACCACAGTAGCAGCAGAATGCCGTAAATTGACGCCAAAGCGGCATGTCGTTCTAAAACGTTGATAAGTACAACATATATCGAGTCTGTAAATTTTCTTATTGGGGAAACAACAGCTACATTCTTGGATGAAGCAAGCACAGCGGCAAAGGCTAATACGAAAACGCCGCAGTCATAGCCATTGTTTTGCTTAGGACAGTCCTAAAGTAAACAACGTATTAATCAATCTGTTTTTCGGGGCTTAGGTACCACTGCTATCTCGGTGTGCCAATTCTCGTCAGGTGCACCGGGGGCACCGTTTCTGTGGGCCAACTTGACCGAACACCGGAAGAATCAGTCAGGATTTCCAAAAATAAATGGAATTTTTGTTGTTTAGACGGTTTCACGCGTTGACAGACCATAGAAGCGATCGCAAAATATATCTAACGGGCCAGCTAAATTTTGTTCGATTTGCTAAATAAATCTACCGCCTGCTAAATAGCGCTAAATATTGATCCGGAGATCACCGGCCCGCACCGGATTTGACCACACGCCGAAACGCATAATCTGGGGTAGAACTTGATATAGCATGCAGTAATTAGATTTTGATGTGTAAAATAATAATCAGGAGATCGTCAGCAGTCGTTTGATACCACATTCAGTCGTCTATGTTCAAAATTTGAAATTCGAGTGATCTCCCTATCCAATTCCTGTATTTTCGTTTATCCTTCTTTTTTTGGCTTAATCGACAGCAAATTGTCGTCACACCTATCCATACCCGTGCGAAGATGTATTTGTCGGTGCTTTGATTTAGTTTGCTTTGATTTGGCCATTTATTTGGTAAGTGGGTCGGGTGTCGTACTCACAAAGGCGCAGTTATTGGTTCATTTAAAATTTTTTTAAATTTTGTTGTTCATCAAAGGGATCTTTGTAATTGTTTGAAGGAGGAGAGGAGGTAAATGTCAGAAATATGCATCTAAGCTAGGCCTACTCATACGGTAAAATTGGTTGCTCATCTTTCAAAAGAGGACCTAGAAATGTTCATTTTTCGATTTTTCATAGTAGTGATAGGCCTAGTGAATGTGATGATCGTCGTTTTAAGACGCAATTTCTGAGAGGATTCTTCGGATTAGGTGTAGCTGGGGGAAATCAGGCAAGACTAGAAATTGACTATGAATGAATTAGTTACCTAACTTATGACTATGCGACTCCGGAACGTGCCCAATACTGATGCGTACCCCTCCTAGCGGTATTATTTTTATATTTGGAAAACAGGTCTCTGCCTGCCGCGTCGTTGGCTCAGTGGGTAGCTCGCTGCCTCTGAGTCACGGCGGCCTCTGCATCCCTAGCGGTTGTAGTGGTTCATCCTCTCGGCGCGGCAAGTTTCTTGCTGCAAAGAGTTGGTCGTCGGCACAACGCTCCACCCGGTTTGTTCCGGTTTCCTCCGTTCCGGTTTCCTCCGTTCCGGTTTCCTCCATTCCGGTTTCCTCCGTTCCGGTTTCCTCCATTAATTTTCCGGTTTCCTCCGTTTTGAAATTTTACTGTTTTGGTGCATATCTATTTCAGAAATTGAATTTTGAACGTACTAACTATAAAATTAAACAATAACAAACTGTATTAACGCAAGACTCGGGTTTTTTCAGAAATTGCAACAGTTATGCGGCACTTTGTCGCTTTCGCTTATTTGTTGCCCTCTTGGTTGAATAATTGACAACGATTAATAAACAGCGATTGGCTGCGGCTGCCTTGAGGTCAGGCTCAGACAAAGCGTAGGTTACACTGCACTAATCTGTTCGCAGCCAGAGCACCTGTGTGAACTGTGTGGTGAGTGTGTTGAGCTGCCTGTTCATGGGTGGGTTCACATAGTCCGTCGGCGTCGGCAGCGCGGCAACTCGGGAAATCGACCCCAATTTGAGTAGACACATAAGCATGCAGCAGTTCACATAGTCTGTAGTAGTGTTTCCGAGTAAATTTATTTTGAAATTAAATAACTATTAAATTGCTTGCTCAGCCTTCAGAAGAAAATAACTTGCTGTTAATTTGCTTGGTACCCCAATTCTGAAACTTAATTCGATACAAATTTGTTATTTGATATGAATTAAATATAAATTTGCTAAAATCAATACTAAATTCCTGAGAAAAACAGCTCAAAAACTGGGTCAAGTCACTTCAAAATGAGTTGACCTTTCTTTAGATGGCGACAAATGGTCTACAAAATAGCATTTAGTGAGTTGATATCTTTGCTATGGCATGAACAAGGTCATCTTTGGACTGAACTTGTTGTTTTGTAGCCAAAACTTTGGTTAGTGAAGTTGCCAAACCAAGCAAATTTATATCAAATTCATATCAAATTTATATCAAATTTCTAGGCCAATTTTACGAAATTTGATATAATTTTAATTTGTTTGACAGTCATCGCGAGAAATTAAATTTGTTATTAAATTGCTGGAGCCGTTCCAGACGGCTAAAGACTTGCCGATGATTTGGCCAAATCGCCAGGACGCGATTTACAACCTTTTATGTTCCTGACCAATTAAACAGTGCGCTGAGTATGCGGCACTTTTACTAGTGTCAGTGTCGGCCTGAGGGCATCGGCGGCCAATCGCTATTTAATCGCCGTCAATTATGCAACTGATTGCAACAAGCCGCATAACAGCTGAAATTTCTAGAAAATACCCAACGTTAATACAGTTAATTATTATTCAAATCTTGCGTTAATACAGTTTATTATTATTTAATTTTATAGTTAGTGCCTTCAAAATTGAATTTCTGAAATAGATATGCACCAAAAAAGTAAAATTTCAAAACGGAGGAAACCGGAAAATTAACGGAGGAAACCGGAACGTGGGTGCCGCCCAGTTCGGTGTGGCCGTTTGGGTGCGGCCGGTTCGGTGTGGGCCGGTTAGGTGTGTGCCCCGTTTCGGTGTGGGTCGATTCGGTGTGCGCCAGTTCGGTGCAGGCCGGTTCGGTTTGTTTGGCTTTGTGTTGCGCTACCACCTACCACTCATACACTACCTGCATTTGCTTTGTATTTTCTTTTGCTCCAACAATGCTGTATTTTTGATCCTAAAGGCAAGGAGAGAGGAGTTCTTTGTACTGAAAATTTACTCTTCTTACTCAGAACTCAGTATTCAAATACAGACGCTTTTTTATTCCGTTAGAACCAAGAATACACTGATTTTAGAATGTTGATCGATGAACTTATGTGCTGCTACCTAGAGAGTTATGCGTACGGACTTTCAGTTAATTACTGTAGAGGCAGTAGGGTGACTAGCACCTGCTGCGTCAGTTTTAAAAGTGGGAGCCATGAAAGTGCAGTCGCGAGTACCGGCGGCCGTACTAAGCTGGTCAATGTGATCCGGCCGACACAGACGGTTGCCCAGGATATTGATAGGAATGCTGATCAGTTTCACCGACCGATCAGTTCGTCAACTGGTTGACTCAATAAATGCACGACCCTCCTAGATGTTAGCCATCCTAGATGCGAGAAAAAGTCATAGCTTTGCGAGAAAAAAGTCATAGCTTTTCTAAGTTTTATGACCTAAGCAATCAGGAAATCTAATGTAACCAGAAAACTTTTCAGCGTTTAAGTGTAGCTTTACATAACTACCTATACTTGCACAAATTTGTATCAAACAGCACTACAAATATAAATGCCTAATTGATGCCTTCCGGCATAAGCTATGCTGTCTTAGATCTATTGTATGAGTGATTGACACCTCTCATTAGCCTCTTAATTGGAACTGAACAGGTCACACTCAAAGCACCACACGGACCTTCCGGAACTATGTCGCACCCAACCGACCCACGCCAAACCTACCCACACCGAACTGGCCCTGCACCGAAACGGGTCACGCACCCAACCGGCCCACACCGAACCGGCCGCACCCAAACGGCCCACACCCAAACGGCCACACCGAACTGTACCCTACCCGCGCACGTTTGTCAGATGTTGCATAGGCACTACTTTTGCTAGGCAGAAAAATTTGAATTTCGCGCCAACCAATAGACGTAGAAAGACTGGAGTTATTGTGTTTGAAAGTTCGCCGCAAACCACGTCGAATGCTGGGAGGCCCATTCCTGTGCCCCTTTTTCCTCAAAAGTTATAGGCGCTTGACGAAGTGGCGCCCATCATATTTTGGAAAAGTCCGTCGTGCGACCCCCCTGGTTTTAGTGTTGTTAGGCTCTTTTTTGGCAGCCACTCTGTGAGCAATGCTGCAGGTAGAATGTCGACTCTCAAGCTGTATATGTTTGAACCAAAGTATCAGCTTTTGTATTTAAAGTTGCTTCTGGTGCATCCGTGCATCTCCTACAAGCTATATTTCATGCAACGAAAAAATTTTGAAAAAGAAATTCGAAATGAAAAATTTTCATAAAGAAAGCTTTTTTGGCTTTCAAAAAAATTGTTTGGATTGTTCTGCTATGTTTTAGTGGTAACCTATGTTGCCGTACGGACTTATGGAAAAAATTACTCCTGTCGCCTAAGAGTACCGCTAAATCGCCTAATCGGCGTCGCCTAATAGTCCTGCTTCGGCACTTGGTATACCCATACATGTAACAGCGGGTCTGCCCCCCCCATCCGACTTAGGCCAGACCTCCCGGATGGAACACCCGAGACGATTTTTCCGACCCCCTCCGTTTTTTCTGGCAAATAATTTTTTGAGTAAATGTTTTCGATTTTTTACAATTTCATACAAAAAATTGCCAAAAATCGTCTGCAAAACAGCTGTATGTCAGCCCAAATTAGCGATTTTTTCGATTTTTGAACGTTTTTTAGTGCCCAACCCCCTCCCAAAATTTGGGCTCAGACCCCCCCCCCCCCCGGCTGGCGTCAGACCCCGAATGCCCCTCCCCTTCGTCGGATGACCTGTTACATGTATGGGCAGACATGGGCTAGCATTTCGGCTGAGGGGGGTAGAATTTTCAATTCCTGAGGGGGGGGTAGGAGCGCCTGAGGGGGGGCTGAGGGGGTGGTAAGCCAAAAAGTCCGATTTTTGGCTAAAATCAAGGTTTTTGGCTTATTTTTCATCAAAATACGTTAAAATAAGCTATTCTGAGCTAATCCAGGCATATATTTATCATAATTTTCTATACAAAAATCTTCCAAAAAATTCCTGAGGGGGGTAGCGGCCGGCTGAGGGGGGTAGGTCAGAGCCTGAGGGGGGACCAACCCCCCCCTCAGCCCCCCCTTTGCCCATGTCTGTGTATGGGTATACCGTCATGATTTTAAAGGCGGCCATGAAAGTCACTCATATTCAAAGATGCAAGCACATGAAAATTTCAAATCGAATTTAATTCGTATCTCCTAGTGCTTTCTTCACAGGGATTATTATATAACCAAAATAGACACTAATCCTCTCGGAAATTGTCTTAAATTAGCCACCGTCGTCCGGTTTGGACTCCAATCTATCTAACTGTGCTTATTTTGCAACTATGGTAATTGCGCACATATCTGCAGTTGCGGGCTAATATACGTCTCAGAGCATGAATTTTATAGCAATTTTTGTAAGGGGTTCCGTTGGTAATGGGCCGCTATTCGATGAAATAAGGCGAATGAAATTGTCAGCCAGTAAAACCCATCGGACCCGGGAAAGTGCGCAGGGTTTTACTACAACAAGTGCAGCATTGGCCATAAGAAAAGATCGCCTGACCTTTTTTCGAGTTTTCCGACTAATTTCAAATGGCGGCCATTCCGTCAATTTTCAACCGAACAAAAAGATTATTATGATTTGTTTAGAGGTTGTTTTTGGCAAACTCCTAACCTGCTTTTTTTGAATTTTCAGACGTTAGATAAGAACATAAATACAGTATAGATAAAAATGTCCCATCGCATTTTTTACATTCACTAAAATGTTTCTTTCTCGGTCAGTTCTTTATGGATTTGGCTCAAATTTTCAGCAAAAATTAACACCACAACGGATATAATGTTGCAAGCTTGGTGCGAAAACTCCGACAAGTGCTGATTTTATGACCGAAACACTAAGTATCAGGGTGGTCCACGTTAGACTGCTTATTATGAGAGGCCAATTTTTTATTATAATGTTAGTAAGTATTATTATTGCTTGTTGCCGGGTAGCAGCCAGTTGACTGCAGTTACGTTGGTGCACTAAGTTGACGAGCATTGCGTTTGTGTTTCAGATCGTACGTTGTGAACGTTTCGGGTATGAAATCTGGTGATCTGCTTGGTTTTGTGCTTCTTTTCACCCTGTGCTCTGCCTTAATTTTTGAGCAGGTTTCTTCCGCTGGTGCAGGTAATGAATAATCTGCATAGCTGATAGTCAGTAAGAACTGTATCTTCAGTTTCTGGCAGCTTTGTTTATGATGTTGGCCGCACGAAAAGGCTCGTCCCCTTGGAGGACAATGACCAACTGACCAGGCTCAAGCGGCAGAGCGGAGACCAATCGGCCGGTCGGTTTGTCGAGGCAACGACAGAATTTGACGGCTTGTTGCCAGTGAATGAAACGAAGGACGGAAAAAATGTCACCATAAGAATGGTAAAGTTCTGTTCGTCCTGCAACTGTTCGGGTCTGTACTGTGGTGCTCTGACTATCATCTGGCTTCCCTGCGTGCACTAGTCTTCCGACCATATCAAAACTTGTCGACTACCGATATTTTCAGTTCAACATCGATTGATCCCGTTTTGCTTAATCAGCCTAAACAGTCAATGCCAGCCCAGAGTTCAATTGAATGCTTTGTAAGACATACAAGTAACAGGGGGTCTGCCCCCACCCGACTTTGGCCAGACCTTCGAGATGGGGACCCCGAGACGATTTTTCTGACCCTATCCGATTTTATCCGGCAAGTAATTTTTTAAGCAAATTTTTGCGATTTTTTTACAATTTCAGACACAAAAATTGCCAGAATCGACTGTAAAAAGGCACTTTTTAGCTGTATTTCAGCTCAAATGAGTGATTTTTGACGATTTTTAGCCGAAAAAAAGCCGGCGCCAGACCCCCAACCCCCGTTCGGCGGATGACCTGTTACATGTATGTTGTAAGATATTGTAGAACAACAAAATGAACTTGAAAATCATACATGTGCATGGTCGGCAGCTGAAGGGGATAGCCATGTCTTCATTCGTAATCATGTCCAAATGTTTGGCAGGAAATTTAACATGCATTTTGCGAGAATGTCAAATTAGAAAAGTTCAGCAACTTTTTTTGCGGATCCGGGTGGTCTACAAATATGTTAAAATAGACGTCAAACGAACACCAACGGTGCATGTTCGAACATAGGAGACCCCCTATAACCTGAGCTGTATCCCCTCAAAGTTGGGTCGGTAGCCCCTTTTTGGACCATTTTTCTTTAAACATTTACTCAAACGATCGTCATTCACTCGTTTCTCAAGATACAGAATTGGTTTGCACATGGTTTGATAGCCCTGACACTTTTCTTTTCTTCTCGAAAGTATCAAAAATGGAGGTTTTTTGGACTGCTGGACCCGTGCCATAATGTATGGGTCGAAAATCAAACATCTGTTACATACATGTAACAGGGGGGTCTGGGGGGGCTGCCCCCCCACCCGACTTAGGCCAGACCCCCCCGGATGGGGACCCCCCGAGACGATTTCACCGACCCCCCCCCCTCCGATTTTTCTGGCAAGTAAATTTTCGAGCAAATTTTTGCAATTTTTTACAATTTCACACACAAAAATTGCCAAAATCGCCTGCAAAACAGCACTTTTTAGCTGTATTTCAGCCCAAATTAGCGATTTTTGGCAATTTTTAGCCAAAAAATTGCGATTTTTGAGCGTTTTTTAGTGCCCACCCCCCTCCCCCAAAATTTTGGCTCAGACCCCCCCGGCCGGCGCCAGACCCCCCCAACCCCCCCTCCCCCCATCGGCGGATGACCTGTTACATGTATGATCTGTTACTACTACAGTACAGTATTCTTTCAGGTAGATCACATATATTACACAGAGCACTTTTATCCAGCATCCAAGGAAACATTTTCGAAGTATTGGAAGGACGTGGACAGATTATTGGCTGACCATAAGAATAATAAAGGTCACATGCAACATCCGCAGCTTTCCAACTCGTATCGTAGGGCTGTGGTATGTCTTCAATACAGTTGATGTGTTGTGTTTGGCGGTCTCCCTCAGTGCTTCAAAAATCTGGAGGAGGGTTATGGGAGCTACGGAGGGCTAGTCGATTTCCAAAAAATGGCAGAAATAGTGAAATTGCCGATTTCTCTAAACCGGGCTATGGGACCTAGGCGGCCTCGGGGGATCTTGGCCGGCGAGAGGAAGGGGTAGGCGCCGGCTTTGCCCCGGAAGGGTATGCTAAATGGCTACTGACCGTAAACCGCATAAAATCCTTCAGAATGTCAGGTTAGAAGCTGCTTTAACCGCAATTTTCGATTATCTCGTTAGTAATGTTGGTTGGTGATTATGTGTTCATACTTCCGTGCATCGAGCCGGCACAGTTGGTGTAGTGGTTTAGGCCGCGAAGCTGCTGTTCGCGTGCCATGGGCCTTACCTTTCGCACGTTCATCCACTCGTTGGGACAAATTCTTGTCGCAAAGAGTTGTTCGTCGCGCAAAGCCCAACCCAGACCACAGAGCCGGTGGTGGCTAGTAGGTAAATGGGAACCGACTTGAGCTGCCGTTGCATCTAAAGCTACAATAGCAGCTCACATGTTGGGACATATGGGAACGGGCACAGCTAACACTGAGGCTAACACCGCTCGGACTGACACCGAGCATATGTGCCGGCTAGTAGCATAGACAGCAGGATCTGGGTGGCCTAAGGCAGGGGCTACGCCCCGCCGGACAATCCGTCCATTCGTGCATCGAAATGTGCCCCCCCCCCTTCTTGCTCGTTACCCCTTCTCCACTTGGTGTCAACCTAGAGAGTTGTGTATGTACATTTGTTGTTTAGAATGTGGAGCTCCGGTTTCAGTTTCCATTTTATGGTTATCTCACCAAGAATGTAACGATTGCCACCGGCGGTAGCTTTGGTTTACAAATTCTGCAGATATTGAATGTGCATTTTCTAGGGTTTTGCTACGTCGGAGAACACATGCACAGTTGGTTGGCTGCAACCCAGTACATAGCGCCATTGATGGCTAATTTCGATACAACTGCTAAGGACTCTAGCATTTTGTACGTTGACACTGGAGAGTTTTTTGTGATCGAATGGCGGAAAGTTTTGTTGAGACACCAGCAAGATGGTTTGTTTTTTTATTTCATGCGCGTGTTCAATCTCTAAAGTAAGACGTTTTAGCCGGGAATTTCACTTTTCAACTTGTTTTGCACAAAAATGGGGACATCGATTTCGTGTACAAAGATGTAAGTCGTACGTTTATTTCTTTCTTGCAGCACGTTCGAAACAAAAAATATGGCATTTAGGAAGCAATTTGTCTACTGTCGTTTCGTAACTGCAGTGCAGCACATGATCCGCTGGTTCTAGTTTTCGTTCGCACTTTTAAACTAAAGTAAATATGGCGTTTTCCTTCGCAGCCGTTGGCTGCGGGGAATGTGTTTTCTCTTCATAACAGTGTCACTTATGGACTTAAGTTGAAATAGCCGCGACAGTGTCCCTAAGCTTCTGGCCACACTAAGTACTTTGGTTTCGTTTTTTCTTCAGATTCCAACATTGGTCAATGTGATTAGCGATGCGCACCATCCGAAAAAGGTTGGCCTTTCGGACGCATATCTTTATCAGCACCAGCTGGCAAGCGACATTTATAGCAGTTAGTTTGTTCAAGGTCTTTTCTCACACTTTTCCTGTCATTACTTCAAAATTGTGTGTAACAAGTAAGTGTAAAGCAACGATTATTTGTCTATTGTAAATTCGTTTGCATTTGTTTTGTCGTTGATAATCAGAGACAATTTCGTTAAGCTTTTTTTGCCAAATTGCGTTTCCTAAGTCACGAAATTTCCACAGTTATATTTCCCAGATTTAAGATTGGCCACAAGTTCGCAGAAATTACAGCGAGTAGAAGTGCTCAAAGAGTCCTTGCGAAAGAAATCAGGCAGCTCCCCTGAGTATGGTGGCGGATTGAATTATTTTGACCTCGGTTTCCTTGGCCTACTTTGCTTTTTTAAATTTATTATTATCTATTTTTAAACTTATTTTAATTTTTAAAATACAATGGACCCATACGTACATGGGCCGGAACAATCCGGTCCGGAGGGGGTCTAGAGGTCTCCGGGGGGTAGTACCGAAGAAGAAGTTAAAAACGCCTATTTTGCCTTATAATAGCGAAAATTTTCTCCCTCTTGGAGAGGGGTGGGGAAGGGCGTATGGGCGGCCGAGTGGGTGGCATTGGCCGACTAGGGGAGGAGGTAAATCCCAATAACCACACCCCGGCCCATGTATGGTTGCATCAGAAGCAGTTTTACATATAAAATCTGATACTTTGGTTCAAACATGGTGTCACAGCCTGAGAGTCGATATTCTAACTGAAGCATTGCTCACAGAGCGGCTTCTGTGCTTCAAAACTTACATTATTTTCAGGCTTAGGCATGAAATTGATAGGACTGCACTGCTAATGTATATCCGACTGAAGCTAAATTCAGCGATTTCCCCAAAACATCTCCATACTTTGAACATAACAAAAATTTTTCCAAATGGCCCTTTAAAAAGCTTTTTTTTAAGTTTTTTTTGCAGAAACAGCCTGACAACAGTAGCCCTCCTCTATTCTTAGAAGTCTGTAGGAAATATGAATTCGAGTAGAAGTTACTTCGGTTTTGGTGGGGAATGGGGGAATTAAAGAGAGCCAACCAAAATGGGGGTTAAAAATCCAGCCACAACCCCCTTAGAGCAGCCTGCCTGCCTTTTGTCACGGACTCAATTTTTGGAGCGATTTTTTGTGCGAATGCCTATACAAATTTAAGCTGATTTATTTGTCTTGTCTTGTCTTCTGTAATTTGGGTGTTGTGTTGTGCGTGTGATGGCATCCGGTAGAGCGTTCTTGGTTCTCTTGTCTACAACGCGACTGATCGTGTGTTTGTCGGTTCTCAGTTGGCTGCTGATATCGCCGGAACTGTGTTGGCCTGAGGCTACGTCCCTAAGTCGGCTGCCGTTTATGCTGCCGTCGCAACGCGACCACTCCTGCACTGCGCTCGATCTCTCCACTCTGTCCAACCGCCGAGTCCATCTGCGTGCTCGCTCGCTCTGTGTCGACGTGCCTTTGCTGGACGGCATTTTGTGCGACAAACAGAACCTCAACCTCACCGACCACCGGTTCTGTTTGGGTCTGCATCAGCTGGCCGTGCCGTTGGTCAATCTGTCTATGCTGGTGGTTGTGCAATGCATCCAGTTGATATGGCTGAGTCTGGCTGCTCGCTCCATCGCCTACGACGCTCCCAACTGTGCCTTGTATCTGTTGCTCAGTTTCAATCTCTGGGCCGCCACCGCATTCCTATGCGGCTATTGCTTCATTCCGTGGACGTCTTTGTGGCGCTCCCATCCACTCCTACAAGCTCCTTCCTTTCCCGATTCGTGGGCAAGAGCGGTGCACGGGTTGGTCCTTCTGCCTCTTCTTATGTTGCTCGAGCTGATCGTTGTTATCGTGCAAAGACAAGTCAGTGCGCGCGCCGACAAAAACAAATAGTGCTTGCTTGTGAACTCTGTGCTGGACTTGTATGAGACTTGCTTCTACTGGATATGTCAATAAACTTTCTTTGAGTTCTCCTGTTTTGCAGCGCTCAGCAAACGGGTCATATATGAGTACCATCGGGTGCAAATCGATCCTGCCAAGCTGCAGTCGACCGTTGTCATCCATATCGAGGCCAAGAAAGGTAATGCAGCCGCTTGCTCAGCAGTCTAAAGCCCAACTGCACGTTTTAGTCTGCATTTCAATCAAGTCGTGCGAGCAGTGCATCAATGCCACACTTGACAATTTTAACTGCAGCTGGTGTTCGCCGAAATCCGGTGAAGCCTTTTGCTCCGATGAAGCAGGACTTCATCGCAAACGACAGGATTGGCTCGTCTCCAACTGCAAGGCTCAAGTGCGCACCAGCTTTTGAGAACTTTCTTCTCTTTAGCCGACTGCTTGCAGGCAAGCAACGTCTACTGCACGCAGGAACGGGCAGAAGGAACGACCGTCGTACCGACCGAAGGCACCACTAGCAGCTCTACCAAGAAGCCACCCGGCTCTCACTCCACTGCTGCTGGTCTGCAAAGCACTGATAAACCCGACCACCACGACGACAACGTTAATATGAAAGGCGACAAGAGTTTGGTTACTGTCGAGAAAGGTACCTAGATGTGCCTTTTGTTCCACTTTCCTCCTCTCCTATTCCAGCTTTCTCCGTTCTAAAATTTTTGCATTATTTACTGAATTTTGGCCCGAGCTGTTGCTTCTCAATTGAAATGATAGAGTGTGTAAAGCAGAAAGACGTTCTTAAATGGTCTAAACTAAAACATACCAAGTGTCTTTGTCGCTCGCTGCGGCGCGGCTGCAGTTTCTTTGGCATAGAATGGAACACTTTCTTTGTTGTTTCTCTGTTCTTATGGTTTGCCGCCTGAAAATAAGTTTTGAAGTGCAGCAATAGCCGCTCTGTGAGCAATGCTGCAGGTAGAATATCGAATTGATCCTAATTAGCATGCATTTTATGAGAAAGTCAACTTAGGATGTTCAAGCAACTTTTTTTTTCGCGGATCCCGCTGGTATCAAAATATCTTAAGAGTCGGTCCACGAAAAAATCGAACATTGACGCGAAGAGCTCTGTACAGCTCATTTTTCAAAATCACCGCACAGATGTGAAACTTTCAGCGATTGTAGATCTTGAAAAGAAATGAAAAAGTTTGCCATCCGATTTTCTCTAGCTGCATTTGAACCCAAGTTATGGACCCTCGAAAATCGGGATTTTGGCACTCTCCAGTGGCACCACCCTAACTTTGAACGGCTGCGGTTTACTAGTCTGTGGACCAAATTTTATCAGTTATGGCTCCTTAGAAAGACCATTTCAAGTAGATTCAAGCGCTTCTGTCAGATTTTTAAAAAATTGGTCTGATCTTCTGCAATTCGCCGTAAAGTTTAACAGGACATATCTTAAAATTGAACATGGTATCTCAAAAAGTGACTATCATAGTCGGAATCTCCGTTATTTTGTGCGTCGAAGGGTATCAACCATATTTATATGGAGTTGCAATCTGACAATCAAACATGCAGTTGAAAGTAGGGTGGTCCGACACTTTCAAAAATCCGGTTTTTTTGCGCTTTTCGGTCACCCACCAAACTTTGAATGGCTGCCGTTCACTAGTCTGTTGACCAAATGTTATCAGTTATGGTTCGTTAGAAAGGCCATTTCAAGTAGTTTCTAGGGATCCTGCCAGTTTTTCAAAAGATTGGATTGATCTGGTGCAATCGGCCCTAAATTTTAACAGGCCATATCTCAAACTTGAACATGGTATCTCAAAAAGTGACTATCATATTCGGAATCTCCGTTCTTTTGTGCGTCTAACGGTACCAACCATATTAAGAGTCAGTTCGCGAGAGAATCGACGCTGCTATGTGCAAATCGAAAAATCGGCCATCGCTAAAACTTAGCTCTGGGGTCTCTAGTTTGGGGAAGTTGTACCTAACGATGACTTATGCTAAACTTGAAGAGCACGGCCTCCTGCGTGTCCTTGTTCGCCAGAGGCAGGCCTCGGAAGTAGGCTCACCAGCAAGCAAAACCGGCCACTTGAGGTGTCATGTTTGACTGAGCATAACTTGCGATTCCGGCCAGCTAGAACCTTGTAATTCATGGCAATCGAATCGCCATGTCATGGGCTTTCTTTTGACATAGAACACGAGCTTTTCTCTTGTTTCGTTCGGTCCCCACATCACGAAATTTGGAAAAAATCTCGAAAATTCGGCATGGTGAAATTTGCTAAATTGGATTTTTCTCGAAAACAAAAAACCGAACCCCTTGGGAGATTCCTTTATTTTAAAGCCCCGCAAATTGCGCTTCTAACGGTGTATAGAAGTCGCCAAAATGTGTTTCCGTGCAAGTTAAATCGCCGCTCAAAGGTCAAGGACAACCAAAAAATATCATATTTGGCGTTGTTTATGTATGTATGTATGTATGTATGTATGTATGTATGTATGTATGTATGTATGTATGTATGTATGTATGTATGTATTGTTCACATTGTTTATTTGAGAATGCATATGTACGGTATACAGCCAACTCATAAGGCAATAAGCATCCAACCAATGAAAATGTATCGCTCACTTTAATATTAACAAGAATGTGTCTTGTGAAAAAGCAATAGCACTGGTAAGTTATTAGTTTGACATTATGTTCACTAAACATGCAACAGACACACATCGTAATTCAGATTGGTCAGATATCTCACGCCGGCTCCACAACGTTGAACCAATAGGGCCACATTAACGCGGATCTTACATCGTAGTAGTAATAGCTGTGACTACTATTGCAAAGTGTGGTTTGGTAGATTGCTTCAATGAACCTAGAATCAATACAGAGTAGTTAGCAATAGTTGAAAACCAATCCAAGAGGCAGTCAATGATTGATTGATAGTGATAACATACCATGCATCCCAGTCTTCATAATCATCAGATTTTTGGGTCATGAATATCTGTAACTTTCTGATTTCTCCAATGTCAAAGTCATTTAGTGTAACGGTGTGGTTGGATGATGGGTAAATATAGTAGGGTAGTCCAGCAACAGCTTTCCGCAGACTATGAACATTTCCTCTTCCTTCTGTGCCTTCTAGTGTAATGTAAGCTTTATGACGCCAAAATGTGACCCCAGCCCAATGAGCTGACCCAGTCAGTATTGAAACGATGTGTTGACCTGTGTAGATGATTCATTAAGAAGTTTTACTTTCTCTCAGAGAGCACGGAACACACATCACCAATTTGACATAACGCGCGTCCGTATCAATGTTAGCAGAAATGCAGAATAAATACATACAGCTGTCACAGTTTATGTTTTACGAAATTTAAAATTTTGAGCATGCCGTAGTCTATGAACAAGTTTTCTTCGCCATCTGTCTGTCTTTGACGGAGTTCGTTTCGCAGGTCAAATGCTTTTTTAGCCTGCCAAGGTGTCAGATCGTGTCCCAGACAAACGTCTGAATACTGAGGTTTTTTAGTCAATACCGACCGCTTCTTGGTGAGGACCGCCATCTTAGCTGCAATGTCTTTGAATTGAACGATCACTCGTTTTCCCACAGTTAGAGTGTTGGCAATGCTTTTAGCGTCTACAGAAAAATCGTACAGCAGGTCTTTCACCAGGTCAGGGACGGTCTTTGTGTCAGTAGTGTCCGAGATCAGTCAGTTTATGATGATGTTGTACTGGCGTCTTCTCCTCTCGCGTTCCTCGCGCTCCCAATCACAGACGCGAACAAGTGCAGAGTGAGCACGGTCATAGTCAGCTGCCGGGTCAGGCACAGGCAAGCCATTCTTCGCTGTCTGTAGAACAGCAGCGTATGTCTTTGTATTTGCGCTGGAGATGCGGTCATTTATTGATCGAAGGTCAGTACTTACTTGTTCAAGTTGACTCTGCAGGGTGTCAATTCTCTGGGAGACTGTGGCCATATTCTCGGCTTCCCGTTGGTCTGTTTCACCGTATTTGTCAAATTTGGTGTGACATTCAAGACAAATCGGTGCGATGAACATAGCCTTAGTGCCCAAGGACTTCTCCAGCCAGTCTACAGCATAGCTTCTGGACATCGGTTTCACTTGTAGGTGGTTGCCAAAACAGCTTTGGCAAAGCAAGTCTTTGTGACAGTAAGTACACTTCACGGATTTCAGTATGCTGAAGGCCAACAGGCATTCGCCACAAACTGTCCTTTCTTTGACTGCACTAGCTGATCTCGTTGATTTTGCCATCTTGATTTTACTGGAAGAACGAACACGCAATAGCGTTGGCGTTCACAGAGCGCTATGAGAAACAAGTCAGGCAGCGCTGACCAGGCACACAACCGGCCGCGGCCAGTGCAGCGAGCACACTCCAAAATTGATTCATATAATCTAAATCTGCATGAGCACAATGAAGAGAACTTACATTTTGACCTGATATTTGCTTTGGCAGTATAATCCAACATGTTTTTGTAAATGAACATAGGTTGGAGCTTTGGAAGTTCAACTGGTGTTTTCCAAAACCACTCATTGACCGTGAATGAATAAATTAGATTTGGTGTCTTTATCACTATGTACCGTAAAAACAGTGCATCCGAACTTGAGAAAAACTTTACAGTCACATGAATGATCTGAAACAACATGTATAGGAGCTAGATAACTATGGCAAAAGAACAAACATTGTTTGCCATAGGTGCTGTTGTACCACTGGTCAAGGCACCGCTCTCAGAAATGCTAACATATCCATGGAATGGAATGGTTAGAGTTCTCTCTAGATTTTGAAAACCATATCTGTAGCCTACTTCTAATTCGAGCTTTGCACCAAATGCTGCACCCCAGTCCATGGCGCCACTCCATAATTCAAATAGATACTCTATAAAGACATAGTTTTTCCAGTGCAAATAAAATTCCTTGTACCTGCATTGAACAAGCCAGTCACAGTGCAACCAGGGCGTTTGCACATTTCTTCCATCGCCAAATACCATTCTTGAAAAGTGCTAAACAGCTTCTTGGTATCGTGCAATGGGGCTTTAGTAGTGGTCGATAAAGGACTGTCACTTTCTTTCACCTCAACCATCTTAGACATGCAGTATGTAGCCACACGGTGATTGAAGTAATTCAGGTGATCATCTACAAATCAAACCTATGCGATTTCAGTTTTCTGAATCATACATCATACATAACAAACATAAAAATATGTATGTACTCAAGTATACCCCAAACAAAAGCAGGTTCCAAAGAGTTGCTGCAGCTTTCATCTTCCATTGGTGGGAACCCCAAGCAAGTTTTGAATCCATCATTTGGCCAAGTACGACCAGGGGTCATGTCACCAAGGTACCTGAAAGAATTGTGTCGGAAATTGCCACTGATGCAAAAAATTCTATATTAGTTTACCAGATCTCATATCCAGCATGGTAGGGTCCATTGAAGGAACCAAAACAGAATGACTTTACTGTGAAATGAGTGCATGGCGGAAGATGAGCAACTGAAATGGATTTAGCTGATCCACATAGCAAAAGTTACTAAGTTGTGCTTAATGAAAATCACTACTATGCAAATCGTTAAATGGTAATCAACATTACCTATGTCTCCTCTGTGTACAACACGCCATGCGAATGGCACCAGGTTTGAAAAGGCCACAGCAAAGTCATAGTTTCCAACACGGGGTGATCCAAATGTAATCACCCGAATTTCGCCATCAGAAACAAGCTGGTCGTGTCTGCACTGAGCAGCAGCTAGGGTGGCAAGTGCACCACCTAGTGAATGCCCAGTTGTAACCAATTCAAATGATTGGTACTCATCAAGGAGGTCCTCTACTTCCGTGCCGATTGCAGCCCATAGTCGTTCAAAAGCATTGAGAAAATAGCATTGTACTTTCCCACCTGCGAATTCAGAAACTGAATATTGAAATTCTCTGGTTGTAAAATGAGCCTGTATTACCAATTGGATGTTCTCTTTCTGGAAGGAGGGCAGATGAAAGCACTTCCATTGCAACTTGTGCTGTGCCTGTGGAGCTACAGAACGCCACCACAATCAGTTCATTGTGCACATCAACTGCCACCAAGGCTGCACACTGGTTACCAGTGAAGTCACACTTTACTTACAGTTTCTAATGAATGGCCTAAATCAGGAAGTGTGAACATTACATTACATTACATTACATTACATACATACATACATACATACATACATACATACATACATACATACATACATACATACATACATACATACATACATACATACAGACATGGGCTAGCTTTTCGACTGAGGGGGGGTAGAATTTTCAATTCCTGAGGGTGGGGCTGAGGGAGGTAGGAGCGACTTAGGGGAGGGCTTAGGGGATGGTAAGCCAAAAAGTCCAATTTTTGGTTAAAATCAAGTTTTTTAGCTTGTTTTTCGTTAAAATAAGCTATTCTAAGCTCATTTACACTTAATCTAGGCATATTTTTGTCATAATAACTTTCTATACAAAATTCTTCCAAAAATTTCCTGAGGCTGGTAGCGGCCGGCTGAGGGAGGGTAGGCCAGAGCCTGAGGGGGGGCCAACCCCCCCCCCCTCAGCCCTCCTCTCTCTCTCTCATACATACATACATACATACATACATACATACATACATACATACATACATACATACATACATACATACATACATACATACATACATACATACATACATACATACATACATACATACATACATACATAATATCAAACAACGCCAAATATGCCAATTTTTGGTTGTCCTTGACCTTTGAGCGGCGATTTAACTTGCACGGAAACACATTTTAGCAACTTCTATACACCGTTAGAAGCGCAATTTGCGGGGCTTTAAAATAAAGCAATCTCCCAGGGGGTTCGGTTTTTTGTTTTCGAGAAAAATCCAATTTAGTAAATTTCACCATGCCGAATTTTCGAGATTTTTTCCAAATTTCGTGATGTGGGGACCGAACGAAGTAAGGGAAAAGCTCGGGTTCTATGTCAAAAGAAAGCCCATGAAATGGCGATTCGATTGCCATGAATTACAAGGTTCTAGCTGGCCGGAATCGCAAGTTATGCTCAGTCAAACATGACACCTCAAGTGGTCGGTTTTGCTTGCTGGTGAGCCTACTTCCGAGGCCTGCCTCTGGCGAACAAGGACACGCAGGAGGCTGTGCTCTTCAAGTTTAGCATAAGTCATCGTTAGGTACAACTTCCCCAAACTAGAGACTCCAGAGCTAAGTTTTAGCGATGGCCGATTTTTCGATTTGCACATAGCTGTGAAGAACGAGGGTCGATGTTCTCGCGAACTGACTCTTAATATAGAGTTGCAATCTGACAGTCAACGATCAGTTGAAGAAAGTATGGTGTTCGGAAAGATAAAAAATACGGTTTTTTGCGCTTTTTCGGTCACCCACCAAACTTTGAACGGCTGCCGTTCACTAGTCTGTTGACCAAATGTTATCAGTTATGGTTCGTTAGAAAGGCCATTTCAAGTAGTTTCTAGGAATCCTGCCAGTTTTTCAAAAGATTGGATTGATCTGGTGCAATCGGCCCTAAACTTTAACAGGCCATATCTCAAACTTCAACATGGTATCTCAAAAAGCGACTATCATATTCTGAATCTCCGTTTCTTTGTGCGTCTAACCGTACCAACCAAGTTTATATGGAGTTGCAATCTGACAGTCAAACGATCAGTTGAAGGTAGGGTGGTCAGACACTCAAAAATCCGGTTTTTTTGCGCTTTTCGGTCACCCAACAAACTTTGAACGGCTGCCGTTCACTAGTCTGTTGACCAAATGTTATCAGTTATGGCTCGTTAGAAAGAACATTTCAAGTAGTTTCAAGCGCTTCTGTCCGATTTTTGAAAAATGGTCTGATCTTGTGCAATTCGCCGCAAAATTTAACAGGCCATGTCTTAAAATTGAACATCGCAACTCAAAAAGTGACTATCATATATGACACTACTTGAAATGGCCTTTCTAACGAGCCATAACTGATAACATTTGGTCAACAGACTAGTGAACGGCAGCCGTTCAAAGTTTGGTGGGTGACCGAAAAGCGCAAAAAAAACGGATTTTTTAGTGTCCGACAACCCTACTTTCAACTGATCGTTTGACTGTCAGATTGCAACTCCATATAAATATGGTTGATACCGTAGACGCAGAAAAGAACGGAGATTCCGAATATGATAGCCACTTTTTGAGATACCATGTTCGATTTTAAGATATGGCCTGTTAAAGTTTATGACGAATTGCACAAGATCAGACCAATATTTTAAAAATCTGACAGAAGCGCTTGAAACTACTTGAAATGGCCTCTCTAACGAGCCATAACTGATAACATTTGGTCAACAGACTAGTGAACGGCAGCCGTTCGAAGTTTGGTGGGTGACCGAAAAGCGCAAAAAACCGGATTTTTGAGTGTCTGACCACCCTACTTTCAACTGATCGTTTGACTGTCAGATTGCAACTCCATATAAATATGGTTGATACCGTTAGACGCACAAAATAACGGAGATTCCGAATATGATAGTCACTTTTTGAGATACCATGTTCAATTTTAAGATATGGCCTGTTAAAGTTTACGGCGAATTGCACAAGATCAGACCAATTTTTTAAAAATCTGACAGAAGCGCTTGAAACTACTTGAAATGGTCTTTCTAACGAGCCATAACTGAAAACATTTCGTCCACAGATTAGTGAACCGCAGCCGTTCAAAGTTAGGGTGGTGCCACCGGAGAGTGCCAAAATCCCGATTTTCGAGGGTCCATAACTTGGGTTCAAATGCAGCTAGAGAAAATCGGATGGCAAACTTTTTCATTTCTTTTCATGGTCTTCAATCGCTGAAAGTTTCACATGTGTGCGGTGATTTTGAAAAATCAGCTGTACAGACTAATGTTTGATTTTTTCGTGGACCGACTCTTAAAATTGATGTCAAACATACACCAACGGTGCATGTTCGAACATCAGCGACCCATTTTTGGGCCATTTTACACCCTCGATTCGAACGATCACCATTCACTTACTTCTTATCCTAGCGTTTCGAGGTGCATTTCATTTTGTACCTGTTAGAATGGACTTTCATTTCTGATAGATCATTCAGTTCGTTTCCTGATCTTGCCTGGTTAGCGAGATATTCTCCAAAACTACGAAATTTCCGTTAAATATAACTGGATTTTTCAAAAAGAATCATATAACTTCTGCCACACATGCGGGGTCCGGCTAATTTTCGCAGAAATGATGCAGCATTGATAGCCAAACAAAATTAACATGTTTCGGGTGCAACCTTCTAGGGGGCCCCTTTGAAGGGTGCAGCTCCGGTTCTACGGGATTGCTGATGTTCGAACATGCATCTTTGGTGTACATATATTTTTACATAATTTTGATACCAGCCAGATCTTTTAAACTTGTTTTCGTTACTGTGCTACGTTTCGACTTGTTTGTGTTACCGTGCTGCTGTAATCTGATTTACTGTGTGCCTTATACTATTGCAACAATTGTTTAACAAAAACTGATTAAATTTAATGCCAAAATTATAAACGGAGGAAACTGGAATAGGGGCGGAGGAGCAGTTGACTGAGCACCTCCATTTAGCCGAGGCAAGCAGCGGTGCCGGTGGGGTTGTGGCCTTGGTCTTCATAATCGGGTTGTTGTGCGCCACAGTTGGTTGGGTTGTCTACGCCTACTATAATCCCCACACTACGTCTGGCCAGTTGTTGATCAGAGTGAGTTGACTTTTCCTTATGTAATCGGAGGTGCTTCTTAGCCCTTTCCAAAGCACCTTTAGTCTATTTGGACAAGTTTAAGCTGAAGCGCCAAGTGTTGTGTATGAGGCAATGGCAACTTGTTAGAGTGTATGCGTGGGCTTTAGTGCTGGTGGTTTTAGTATCGGCCGACCCGGTGGCGGTGGCCCAACAGCGATGTGCGTTACACGGCTTCGGTGCACATGTGAATCAGTGACCAACTCAAGATGATCAGTGTTCAAGTTTCGTGACGGCAGCTGATTGATAGTTTTAGTTTCTATTCTTTTGTGAGTCACTTGCGTTCTACTGTTCCGGTTGCAGCATTTTAGAATGCGTTTTCAAATCTCGGCTGCTCTATGCTTTTCTGATATCGAACAGAATTCATTAACAGTGTCTGAATCTGAATCAATGCTGCTTTGTTTGTACTTTCACATTTTGGTGACAGCTGTGATAATGTGTAGTTTTGCTACTGCTATTTTAATCTATGTGCACGGGCATTTGTAAAATTACTTCAGATCGTCTTTGTGTGTTCAGTATGCAGTAAAACTGTGCTCTACTCTAAGTCTTTATTTCTGTACGTTTGCCCGTTTATCGGTGTTTAAATGTACTGCAATTTGCCCGAGCTCTGCTATTGGTTTCTCTGCCGCTACGGTAAGTGAGTTGGCGGTGGCACTCTTCGCGGGCTGTATGAAGCCAGGTATGCAGTGTAAAGGATTGGAACAACGGGTAGAACAGTGTCCTAACAGTTTATGGTTTCATAGTATGTTAACTGGAGAACAGTTTTGCCACTTTACTACCGTTAAACAATCTACATGTGTTCTTCTGTAGTAGCTACGCACTTTGTGACCTGATAGCATGCTTTCGTATGACAAATTTCAAGCGCTCCATTTTGCTAAGAACCTAATATTTTCAGCCTAAATGGATCTATTGACTTGGACATATTTACGGAGCGCCGGTTTCTCGTTGAGACCGCACACTGTTCTATCGATTTAGTGGTTTTAAAAACACCCAACAGCGCTGTTGCCACCTCTAGGCTTCGCTGTGCGCCAGCTTTTTTGTTCGTAAAATCGTTTGACGTTCAAAGGTCGCCGGAAATTAGTCTAAAAGCTGCTTTGTTTTCAGTTCAACAAGCGACTTTGCGTCTGTTGGCTGTAATGCAGTGCTGCTGGGCGGTGGCCTAAATGCGTCTTGCGTGGGTGTGAAGCATAACTTTTCACATTCGATATGGAAACGACCGCTGCCCCGAGAAAAGACTCGGGGTATTCGTGGATCGTGCTGGCTGCTTCGTTCCTGACACAGGTGATCATTTTTGGACTGATTCTGTGTTTCGGTATCTACTTCGTGACGCTTCTGGACCACTTCGGCTGCACCAAACGCCAAGCTGCAGTGATCGGATCGTTGGCTTACGGCACAAAGTGTTTGACAGGTACCTCAAAATCAATACTAATGGGGTAGTGCAAATAACTTGTTTGTAGGCTTACTGTCAAGCATTTTATATAGGAAATTCGGATGTCGTATGGTAGTAATGACTGGAGGACTTGTCTCAGCAACTGGTTGTTTTCTGAGCTTCTTTGCTACACGTTTGGAGCATTTGTACGTCTCTTATGGATTTATCAATGGACTTGGTCTGGGGCTGGCTTACACTCCTACATTAGGCATTCTACCCGACTATTTCGAGAAGTACCGCTACTTTGCTACCGCCTTTGCTACCGTCGGAAGTGCAGCTGGCAGTTTCATCTTTCAGCCTATTTTTCTCTACCTGATCCGCACGTACAGTTGGCAAGGCTCTATGCTGATCAACGCAGGTGGCTGGTTCTAATCGTACTGTACGTCTGTTGGCACAGATTAGTTGCAGGCTTTGCTCTTCAAATTCTAGTGTGCGGCAGTGTGATGCGCAGTCGCACGGTGACGCCGAATCTCAAACTCAGGTCACTCTTGGAAGTGTCTCTGTTGCGAGACTTGAAATTTTGGCTGCTTTTCGTCAACTGCATTCTTTGGGGCGGTTCTATTTATGTCGTATTCTCCATGATAAATGCACTTGTGCTGTCGGCAGGCATCTCTAAAACTAACGTACGTAACAGAGTTTCCGGCTACATGTACTGTATTATAGAAGCAGTTTTGGTTTCTTCATGGTGACTATTTGCAGAGTGCGCTGCTGGCATCAGTGATGGGCTTGAGCAATATGCTTGGCAGACTGACTTCTTCAGTGATTGGTCATTACAAATGCACAAACAGGCCATTGTTTTACGCCACTGTTACTGCTCTCTTCAGTGCCGGCATTTTCATGTTGAGCCAATCGAAAAGCTTTGTAGCTTTTGCAATATCGGCTGCCATATTCGGACTTGACTTTGGAGCAATGCTTTCTCAGCTGGCTGGGGTTATTATGGACTTATTTGGCGTTAACAGACTGGTAAATGCTCTCGGATATACCATGTTTGGCGTCGGACTTGGTGGAATGCTCATACCGCCTCTCGCCGGTAAAATGCTTTCGGCTTTGAATTTGAAACAATTTTCAACGTTAATGAAAACTTTTGAAGTAATTAAAATGGAATACCATTTTGAGGTCACTACTTTTCTATTTGTAGTGCAAAATTTCGACCAGTTTCACGGACGTTACGTGGATACAAAGCTGCACTACAATGTACGCTAAGGTGTTTCAGACGGTTCGAGAACACGAATTTAGAACTACAAGAATCGGACTGCTTTATATTTTGATTGCGGCCTTTCGTGGCTATTTTACTGAAGGGGTTAGAAAATGCCATTTTCTAAAGAAATCAAGTTTTTGTGCTACGTACACTAATGCGCCTGTGCATAGACGAAAATTATAAGTTTGCAAAATTTCGACATTACGTTATGGGAAAAATACTCTGCACTCCTCTACGCAAACATAGGCAGGCTAACATTTCGGTTAAGCGAATGTAGAATTTTTAAATCTAGACGGGGTAGCGGCAGCTGAGGGTGTGGTAAGCCAAAAAGTCCGTTTTTTGCTAAAGTCAAGGTTTCTCGCTTATTTTTAGTTATAGTAGGTGAAAAAAAGGTATTCTGAGGTCATAAATACCTAGTCTAAGCTTGGATGGATAGATGGATTGTCCGGGGGGGGGGGGGGACCCGCCCATGCGTTAGGCTGGGTTGGGCTTGTGCCGACGACCAACTCCTTGCGAGAAGAACTTGTCCCACCGAGTGGATGAACGTGATAGGGCCCATGGCACGCGCACAGCGGCTTTGCGGTCTTAACCACTACACCAACTGTGCCTACTAATCTAAGCTTACTTTTACTATCATTTTTATACACAAAATAGTTTCAAAAATTCCTGCGGGAGAAGTAACTGCGGGCTGAGGGTGTAGGTCAGACAGAGCCTGAGGGGCACCCCGCCAGCTTCCTTTGCCCATGTCTGCCTGTACGTAAGCAAGGCAAAAGGGCACCACAAAATTTGAGGTGTATATTGCGTAGAGCATCATTCAAAACTGGTGTTTTTTATTTATAGAAATGCGGGTCTTTACGACGCCTATATTTTCATTCAAATTTACCCAACGAAGTTCTAGGCTGGCTTGCGGATCGCTATGATGTCGAGGTTGCATTCTATTTAGCATTTATAATCGCAACTGCTGCTTTCATAACTGCAACCATCAACATTTACCTGAAGCGTCGTGATGGTATGGCCGAGCAGTCAATCCAACTACCAGAGCTGTCTGAAAAACAAACCCTTGCTGATGCACAAGAGTAGTCGTATTAGCAAAAGTGTAGAAATTGTATTCTTGTTGCATGCAGGGATTATCTTTCTAGTAAATATAAAGTAAAAACCGTCCTGTACTTTACGCTCACAAACTTTTGGTGACCTATGTTTGCTGTGTACTATCGCTGAATCATGACGTCACTGCGGTACTTTAAGCAAAAGCTACCTAGCGAGTGACACTTTTCTCTAATACGGTCAGGTACTTAACGCCGTTTATGGTATACCGTATGGTACCGGTACCTAGGGTAGTGGTACCATATACGTATGGTACCCCGATGTTCGGCGACTGTTGGCTTGGCGGTCGCTGCCATTATTACTTGCCTTTTATTGTTATTTTTTGCTGTTTGTTATGTTGGTATATCTACCTTTTCCGAAAGCCCATATCGTCTGTCTGGCTCTTGCTAACGCAACTGCAGTAATGTACCTCCCTCCAATCCCTATTATTTCTGTTTGCATTTGCACTCCGATTTTAGCGGTTATGAAAACGGACCGGTATGTAACTTTTCATTGTTGTCTGCAATGAGGCGTTCATCTGGGAGCGCAAATGGCCTTGCCGCTACACTCAGCACAAGGACACAGCACAGCTGCTACGCGAAGATAGCTTCCTCATTCAGATGTTCAACAGGTTTTCCTCGGAGTTTCATAGCGTTAAGTTCAGAAACGAACATAATGATTTGCAAGACGTTTTATGCGAAACCAGTTAATCGTCATCGCTATCAGTTTTCGAGCGATGGAATGTACGCAGTGTAAGCACATAACAAGAACAGAGTGGGCTTTTACCCAGTAATGTAATGCAACGGTTACGAACATGTCATCACAGCTTTGAAGGAAAACGGCAAATCTAGGAAACTCCACAGACATGAAGATGATTACCGACTGTAAAACATAAGAAACTGTAGCATTTGGCCGGATTACATGCATACAACAGGCAAACGCAGCGTACCCACATATACATAGAAATATATACAAAGACAGACGCCAAGCGTTCAGCTCTCAAAATGTACCAGTATTGCCAAGACACTATTTACATCCAATGCCCACAGGAAGCCAGTCCACAAATCAGCACACTGAGCACTTGCTGTCGCTGGCCGGTTTTATGTTCCCATGTTCTTTCTCGATCTCATAAAGTAGCCTTTCGAAGATTTGTTCAACTTGCTGAAACAGAACCGTTTATTTAGAGTAAACCGAAACCGATACAAAACCAACGTTGTTCTCTTTAGCTGAGGTTTCCAGAAATGCTGCTTTCCAAGACACTGCTAAATTCTTGGCTTCCTCATTCGGCACTTCACTGAAAAACTTTCTGTCATGGTCAACCGAGACCGGGCAGACATGTTGACTGAAGGTCGTCGACATCACACAGTCCAACAGCAAAACCCTACTTCCTCTAGGTAGCTAGCAATGGCTCCTACATGGGCCGGGGGGTATGCGGGTAAACCCCCTCCCCTCGCCGGCCAATACCACCCCCTCGGTCGTCCGTACCCCCTCGCCCCACCCACCCCTCCCGGAGGGAGAAAATTTTCGCTTATAGGCAAAATAGGCGTTTTTTGGGGACCTCCCCCCCCCGAGGTCTCCATACACCCCCTCCGGATTTTTCCGGCCCATGTATGCAATGGCTCCTGACAATTTGACGTACTTCAATAGAAAAATCAAAAAAGACCCACGCAGAAATGAACTTTGCTAAGGGGGCCATCGTCACCCAATCATCTGCTCTGCAGCGTTCGAAGGATCACTGCTTAGGCCAACAGAACCTGCATAGAACTTAAGACAATTGGAAGATCTTTCTTGTAATTAAGCCTAGGTTTTCTGACACCAAATTCAAATGACGAGGTCCTCTTTATGACCACGACCATGAGAACAATCGATAATTGACAGCTGATATCAGCCACAAATCGGTCTCGGAATTGAACAGCGTCAGGAAACCTAGGCTGATCACAATAGCGATTTTTGAGCCAGATTCTTAGTACTGGAGCAGTCACTAGTACAAATATTTTAAGCCTGGGGTTCCTAAACTGTCTCGTGGGTGAGGGGTTTGGTCATTTCTGCTAGGAGAGTAACCACCAGCCCTAGTACATGTATGGTTGATCCATACATGTAACAGGTCATCCGCCGATGGGGGGAGGGGGGTTGGGGGGGGGGGGGGTCTGGCGCCGGCCGGGGGGTCTGAGCCAAAATTTTGGGGGGGGGGGGGGTGGTCACTAAAAAACGCTCAAAAATCGAGAAAAATCGCAATTTTTTGGCTAAAAATTGCCAAAAATCGCTAATTTGGGCTGAAATACAGCTAAAAAGTGCTGTTTTGCAGGCGATTTTGGCAATTTTTGTGTGTGGAAGTGTAAAAAATTGCAAAAATTTGCTCGAAAATTTACTTGCCAGAAAAATCGGAGGGGGGGGGGTCGGTGAAATCATCTCGGGGGGGGGGGTCTGGCCTAAGTCGGGTTGGGGGGGGGGCAGACCCCCCCAGACCCCCCTTGTTACATGTATGGTTGATCACTAGAAAAGCCTGCCTCTCACTATAGGATAGTGATAAACTAACTAATAAAGCCGTGATCAATCGGTGATCAATATTTTCAAAACAAAAGCAAAAAATTTCAATGCAAATTCTATTGGCCTAAGCAGCATACCAGATGTCTGAGCGGCGATGACCCGCTAGGAAACGTTCGTTTTTGCGAGGAGTCTTTACGTTTACGTTTACGTTTATTCAGTATCAATCGGTCCAGAAACATAGGAAGAGTGACACACAAGAGAGAGTACCCAGGCGAAGCACTTACAGATACCCTATTCATTCATAAATCGGTTAAAGTCACAGAAACGCAATAAAAAAGGCATAGTTATGGAAATATGGAAATCGACTATGACTTACAGTATGGAAATCGTCAGAAACAGCAACGGCCAAAGAGGGAGTTGGGCGAAACTGTTTTGCGGTTTGGACAATGGAATTCGAATGCACACCGCGGCGGCCGATTCTACCGACCGCCATTAATATGTCTGCCTGATGGCCGCCTGATTTTTGGTTGACTTAACCTTAGCCACATATTCAAAACTTTTACGATAGATTGAAATCAAAGCTGCCACAGAAATTTCCAGGCCTTTTGTCACACTTTTGTAAGACATTCTTATTACAGAAATGAATCAGCTTTGAATTACTCCAACTTAAAGCTGCGTTCATACTTGCCACACCTACGCAGTGGATATCTTAGATGGGCGCTGCTAGGATTACGTCCAAGATGGCCTTCCTACATGGATAGTGAGTAGGAAACGTAAAAATAACCTTTTGAATAGAATTTGTTTGTTTCGGAAATAAACAAGCAAACAAAGTTGGCGTCAGTAGGAGGAGCGGTAGGCAGGTAGGAAATGAAGGAAACATTTTTCCTTATTCACAACCCAATAGGAAATACCTGGTCTCCGCCACCGCTCCTAGTGAGCAATACGACAAGCAAACCAACAGATGACAACAACTGGCCTATTATTAGGTAAAAACCGTCAATTTGGTCTGCTATTTTCGAGATTCAACCGCGCGAATTTAAATTATGAAGAATCCCTCAGATTTTGCGCCAATACTATTATGCAACTTACTGAAACATGAAGTACATAATATCAAAGGATTACGCTTAAAAATGATAAATATGTGCAGTGCCTAATAACAAAATAATAGGTTCGTATGTAAACCACACAGATTGGCCTACTATTACATGAAAACCAATCAGAAGATAAGAATTGTTGAAAGAGAAAAAATTGGCGTCGGTCGGCGCCACCCTAGCAGCGCTGTCTAAGATGGCCACTGCTTAGATGTGGCAAGTATGACCATACATGGGCCGGAAAAATCCGGAGGGGGGGGGAGTAGGGGGGTTGAGACCTCGGGGGGTTCCCCCCTCCCGAAAAAAGGCAAAAAAACTGCCTACCGGAGATTTCCACTTACTATCCCACCCCACTTAATATCCCACTGGGATATTACATGGACCTTTCTTCCGCTTTATATCCCATGGGATATTACTTGGCGCCAATGTTTATGACAAATTTGTAATAATTTTCTTCACACATGCATACTGTATCTATGATAAAACATTGTTCCGGTTAAAATCCCATGCTGTTTCCAGTTAATATCCCATGGCTCTGTCCAGTTAATATCCCTGGGATATTAACTGGCGGCAATGTTTTCACTGAGAAACGTGATTTTCCGCGTTATATCCCCTGGGATACTAAGTGGAAAACTCCGGTATTTTGCCTTAAATAAGCGAAATTTTCCTCCCTCCGGGAGGGGGGAGTGGGGGTGGGTGGCCGAGGGGGTGGTATGGCCGGCCGAGGGGGAGGGGTATACCCCCTTACCCCCGGCCCATGTATGAGTATGACCGCAACTTAACTAATTTATCAGAACTTTCTACTAGCTGGTAATTTAACTCAGTTCTTAGGTAACTCACCGTTCTACATGGTGCAAATCCAGTTTGTTGCCAACCAGAATCATAGGAGTGCTAAAAATAAAGGGAACAGAATCTACGTCTTCAACAATCTACCACGTGCACTTCGAACGGCAGGTACCCCCGGCTAGGGCAAACTCCTATTTTTGGGAAGCAATTTTTGGACCAATTTTTTGCAATGACTCGTTACAAGTAAGGACCGACCGGAATTCCGATTCCGAAGTCAGAGGTCTCGGAATTTATCAGAACCTTTGCTAAATTTTTAAGAAGCCGAAAACCATTTCTTGCGAGCGGTTGCGTGTCCTTGTATTTAGATAGAAACTTTAGTTGCTAATTATGTATCCTAAAAGCATTTGATCGATAGAACTGCGATCCACTCAGTTTTCTTGTCATTTTAGACTTGTTTTTAGCTCTTAAAATGCATTTTGAGCTTGGGTTCCGAAGAAAGGCGGAAAGTACAGTAATCTCACAGACCTACAGTAGCTGATCAAAATGTTAAGATAAAGCTCAATCGAAGAGCAATGGTGAAGTTCCGAATTCCGATTAGGAACTGTGCTTGAGTTGCTATTCCGATCGCTAGTGTATGTATGATTTGTATGGCGTTGATTAAAGGAACTGTAGTCCCCTCCCATGAGTCGGGACTTCCCCGCAGTGGAGGGGGGAAGTAAGGCAGGCTTGGCTTGCCTTGCAAGTCAAAGCTGCTTTACTACTAACGCCGACTCATCTGCTTTCGGCTAACCAATTATTACTATCTCTTTTCACCAAAATTACTATATCTCTCTATTCATCTTACTATTTGTATTTGCTCAAATCCAATCAGGGACGTGCCTCTTTGAGGTAGTTGGTGTGCAGTTCCCATCTGCATTAACGTCCCAGCATCCTCGCAAGGGTCGCAAGACTCTTTCAACATTCGCATCATTGATGTATGGTATAGAGTGCTGAAGATCTGGTGGCCACACTTGCCTTATCTCCCCTCCTGAGTATGTGTGCACTTTTGCACCCAGCTCATTTTCTCTTATACTGATGCATTTCTTTCTGCATCTTCTCATCTATAATTCCCAAGTCTCTGTCACCGAAAGGTTCAGCTGCTTTCTTGACTCAACGACTGGTTCACTGATGTGGCTTTGCTCCCACTCGTTCACCTGCCTGATCAGCACCTTCCCAACTTATTGGCTATAACGCTTTTCAGCCCCTCGCGTCTCCCTACATATTGCTGATGGTCTGGTTCCATCCATCAACCTGGACTACCACTCTGTGTCCTCTACTGCCGTCGATGAAGAGCTTATGGATGTATTAGCTAGTCAAGATCTTCTTCCAAGTCACCTTACCTCTGATGCCTTACTCTACCCACCTCTACTACTCTCCCCCTTATCAAGATGTCCAGAACATCTTGTGTTAGGTAACGCCCCACTCTGCCATACAAAAAGGTGCGTCTGTTGGCCTGATATCAACAGCTAATCGCTGATGGCCAGGGCGAGAAATTAAACAAACAAACAAACAAACTGTAGTGGACAATGAAAGAAAGAAACTTACTGTACGTCACCAACATTATCCAGTATCTTATCTCGTATTGTCTTGACCACTTCGTATCTAGACAAAAAACTACTAACAGAAAGAACCAATCATACATGGGCCGCGGGGGTTGCCCATCCTCCAACTTGGGTTCGGCCCCCCCCAAGCCTCCTACCCACCAAAATGGCCGCGACACCCCAAACCGGTAGGCCCACACCCAAATTATCCGATTCTGACTTTCCCAATCAGACAACCTATTGTTCCGGCCCTTGTATGGAACAAACAAACAAAACGTACGATCTTCTGCTGTTGATGGCATACACAAGCACATAGCCATGAATGTCAAAGGAGCAAGACCGAGGAAACATGGAATATTCTTGCTGAAAAGTGGCTAATCTCAGCTTACATATACATGGGCCGGGGATGAGGGGGTTTACCACCCTCGCCGGGCAAACCGCTCTCGGCGACCTTTTTTTGGGAAAAAACAGTAACTTCGAAACCCCATATGCATCCATTCGGTACGGGCAGACTTTAAAAATATAAACATTTGGCTTAAAGCGCAGCTTCTAAACTATTTTACACATTTTTAAATGTAGTAAGGGAATCAAGGATGGTAGATGGTTTGCAACATAAACAACTGATTAGAAGCAAACGCAGCGGTCGGTGCCTAAATTTTCTCTGCATAAGTACTGGAGTGGAGTAGCGGCAAAACTTGACATGCATTTTGCGAGAAAGTCAACTTAGCTACAAGGGAAGGTCGTCAAAGCAAGTTTTTATCGCGGATCCGGCTGGTATCCAAATATGTTAAAATATATGTCAAGCGAACACCAATCGTTCATATTCAAACATCAGCGACCCCTAGCTAGAACAACAACACACAACACCCTAGCAACACATCCTCAAAGTTGGGCCGGCAGCCACTTTTTGGCTAATTTCTTTATCTCTAACAGTCTACACTCAAACCAGATACAGAATTGGCCTACAAATGGTTCGATAACACTAATGGTGGCCTTTCTGGCGCTGTACTCTACGCTTCCGGAACGTACCCGGTTTGCTGGATATTGGACAAAACCAGAAAAAATTTTCGAAAAATACCGCCTCATTTTTTTCAGAAAATATAACTTCTGCCAGTTATGCCCACTGAATCACATTTTTAAGCAAAGATGTAACACTAAAGAATGAAATCTGAAATTCCCTGACTTTTCCGTTTCTAAGTTGACTTTCTCGCAAATGCATATTAAGACGTGTTCGTTCATAGTCACGTACGTCGATAAATGTCGGTCGCCAATACGTTTATAGAATGAAAGCGCCAGCGATATCTTCCGCGCCGACAAAAATATTCGTCTAGAGATTGAACAACTTTTTTGTTGGCGGCCATATTTAGTGAATATTTAGTGGAAGGCATGTTTAAGTGATATTGTCTAATGCAGAACAACTAGAACAATGCAGACTCACTTGTCCGGCTGTGTCAATCAGATGCAGCGAGTACTGTCTCCCTCTGAACGTTACGGTTTTGTCGTGAGCTACAACGCAGGAAATTGAAAGTATCCAAGAACAGCTGAAATCTACATACTGTCTTCGATCGTGGTGTCGTATGCATCAGGAAAGCGACCTTTGACAAAACGAAGAACCAAAGATGATTTGCCTAAACCACGGCATTTGTCTTATCATACGCTTGTTTTACACATATATTAGAAATTGGTCCGGCAATACAAAAAATAACTAAAATGTAATGGAAAGCTGGGCCGTTTGCCAGCTTCAACTGCCCAACCCGTCAAAACTCTATGCAATTCATCCATACATGGGCCGGAAAAATCCGGAGGGGGGTAGGGGGGTTGAGACCTCGGAGGGGGGGGGTCCCCCGAAAAAAGGCCAAAAAACGCCTATTTTGCCTTAAATAAGCGAAAAGTTCCTCCCTCAAGGAAGGGGGGTGGGTGGGGTATGGCCGACCGAGGGGGATGGCCGGCCAAGGGGGTATACCCCCCTTACCCCCCGGCCCATGTATGAATTCATCCGTTGACAATTTAGATCAATCAAACTTGATTTACTGACCTATCTCTTCATTGTTAGACAGACATTCAATAAATACAGTAGACCGGAGAAAAGAGAAACAGTACCAACGCACGGATACCCCATCAGGGCGATCTTTCGCTGAACAACGTTAGTACCAGCCGAACCTGGCGCCATAGTCGGGAAAAACGACTAGCTACTAAAATAAATAGTTGGTTTGGTGTTTAGTGAGTGGATTCAGCAGACACACCTCAAGTGCCAATTGATAAGCTCGTCTTCGTTCAGTGACAAACAAGAACAGCTTCTGCTTGCAACTTGATCAGAACAGCACAGCAACCAGCTTCCTCTGCGCCAGATCACCAACGTCCTCGAGTGAGGCGAACTGAAAGAACCGAAATCAATTCTTCTCTTTCCTTTCTCACACACTGCGGGCGGCCGGCATTTTCAACACCAGTATGAATACACAGGATAGGATTCGTCAAACAAACAACCCCCAAGATTTTTTATTGTAGCATCGGCAAATCTCAACTGATATGAATGAACCTTTGGTAAATGTATAGTTTCCGGGCGTAAAATCAGGAACAGACCCCAGATTGAAATAAATACTTTTAATGATCATAACTAATTATAAATTAACAAGTTTCATCGATAAATAACGATTATCGATTATTTTTTTTGGCAAAATTACAAAATTTCAAAATCGTCTAAAATGGTTATGTTATATATCATTTGAAAGCCCTTCATCTGACGAGTCTAATGATCACTACATCAGCATAGGGCACGCCCCCGGGAGCCTGTTTCGCCAAATATAAAAGTACCCCTAGAGGACGCATCAGTATAGGCACGCTCTAGAGGGCCTGTTTTCCAAATGTAAAAATACTCCTAGGGGTATGCATCACTACACTGATGCGTCTCCTAGGGGTACTTATCACTATACTGATGCGTCCCCTAGGGGTACTTTTATGTTTTTAAAACAGGCCCTCCGGAGCGTGCCTTATACTGATGCGTCCCCTAGGGGTACTTTTATGTTTTTAAAACAGGGTCTCTGGAGCGTGCCCTATACCGATGCGTCCCCTAGGGGTACTTTTATGTTTTTAAGCCAGGCCCTCCGGAGCGTGCCTATACTGATGCGTCCCTATATCTACTGATGCGTCTCTAGGGGTACTTTTATATTTGGCAAAACAGGCCTCCCGGGGCGTGCCCTATGCTGATTTAGTGATCATTAGACTCGTCAGGCGAAGGGCTTTGAAATGATATGTAACATGACCATTTTGGCCGATTTTGGAATTTTACCAAAAAATAATAGATAATCGATATTTATCGATAAAACTTGTTAATTTATAATAAGTTGTGATCATTAAAAGTATTAATTTTAATCTGGGGCCGGTTCCTGATTTTACGCCCGGAAACTATACATTTACCCCTTTCGAACCTTTTTATATGAAACATAAATAAATTATTGAAAGATTGAGGAAACATTTCAGTCAGACAGGAAGCATGTCTAATGTAGGTATGTTACTAGTGAACTATTCTTCAGTATACACGCCCAGATTAAGAAGTTCAGACAAAAGTGGTACATTCAGTTCAAACATCAATTTGAAGAATTTCGTGCTGAGATCACAGCTCTCTAAACAGCTCTAATCCCTTTTCTCACTGTGTTTTGAGCAAGAAAATAAAGAGGAAAATGAGCTCAAATGTTGCAAAATAGTCCTCGACCGCAAAATAAGCTGAAAGTGAATTTTTTATTATTAGCTGAAGAAAGTCTAAGTAAATTCTGTTATTTTATTAAACTATTTGGTAGTATTATCTAGGGATGGGACCGGTATAAAAATACCGTATACCGTATAGTATTTTCGATACCGTATACCGTATAGTACCTATGCTGCAAACGTTTAAAAACACCCGTTACGCTAGTAGGTATATCGCCAAGTTTTGGTCAAAAACATAAATTATTTTTTGTGGTCGGCCTTTCCTGTGAAAAACACGGCTATTTTTTATTGTGATCTGTCTTGTAAGTACATAGTACTGTCTGTTTATTTAAAGATTTGAAGCTGAGCTGACAATATAGGTATTGAATTTATTTTAAATTATGCCTATATTGTAAATATTAATTTTATTTTGGTTGGACAGATTTGTTTCACTTCAAATTAGTGAAATGCTAACCAAAGATGCGTTGATTTTATTCAAAAGCAAAATTGCAGGTTTCTCAACATGTAATATCACATTTTCTATTTCTAGGAAGCCAAAAAACTGCCATAAAGGTAGATTTTTGTGTTTTTCTAACCGATAAAATTGTTTACAAAAAACCAAAAAACAGTACTGGCACCTTTAAAAGCGCGAAAATGACATACATGAATTTATTGCAAAAATCTGGCTGATTCAGTTTTATTAGCAACTATACCGTATAGCCAAAAATACCGTTTAATACCGTAAGATACCGTATAATACCGTATACCGGTCCCATCCCTAATACTATCCCGGGCGGTGCGTCGTTGGTATCTCCCGATCAAAGTGGCCCATTGTTTACGCGGTCTGTATCAAAGTGGTCCAAATGCAATTTCAGACTGTTTCGGCTTGTGCAATGGTGTGAAGTGGAACAGACAGTCTTCTTTAAGCACATGACCTGACGCAGAAAACAGAAGATTCGGATTAACTTATAAGAAGAGCACAACCACTTTTAATGTGCAAACGCGTTTTTTGTTGGTTTCGCAACCGTAACCCTTGCTGCTTACTTGTTTGCTTGTATCCGCCGGGCCATGAGCCGTGAACAACTCTATAGGTAGGGACCGGCACCGGCGGCCAATTTTGCGCCGCACAGCGTGCCTAATTTTCTTCGCGCTTTTTCACCACATTGGTGGCGCGGGGGTCAAAATCATCGTTTTTTAAATAATGCGGCTAGAAAAGCGCGTTCTTTTTTGATGGTTATTTGTTTTGATTATTTTAACATAACTATTCACCCAAATCGCCTTGGTATACGCTAAGCTGCGGTTGTTTTTGGCTAAAATAAGCGGAAAAACAGCGTCAGTGTAAAAAAAAGTTTATGATCTCAAAAGCAAAAGGTGCGCCCGACGGTATTAAAGAGGCATTGATCATCTTTCGTTTGAGCCATTTTTTTTCGGCATCGATACAGCCAAAGGTCCCGGAAATCAGATTGAAATTTTACATGGTTAAGCATAGGCAGAATCCGTATTTTTTCAGAAAACGAAAGTTTGTTCTAAAACAAAGAACAAATAAAAAAGGTGCGCCCGCTTAAATTTTAGTTTAGGTGTTGCTCTTACTAAAATCACTCAGATTTGGCGTCCTAGGTTCGTAAAAGATCCCGGAAATTGGGTTAAAGTTGATGAGGTCGCTAAAATTAGGGGGTATCGAATACGAACATATTGGGGATCCTGAGCAGCCCAAAGCCAATGGTTTTTATTTTGCTTCTTTACAATCCTTTAGTAGTTTTGCGTCTCTGCTAATCAATATAAGGTGAATCCTGCTCAGGCTTAACGTGTGTAGTCAATAAATATGGTACAAAAGCGGAAAAACTTGTAATCGCTTATTCGAGTTAACTTCATATACAGTATAGATAAAAAAAATGTCCCATCGCTTTTTCGGCCTTCACTCAAACGTTTCGTTCTCAGTCAATTCTTTACCGATTGGGCTCAAATTTTCAGCAAAAATTAACAACATGGTTGGCTAAATATTCTGCAAGTGTGGTGCCAAAATTCCGACTCATACTGGTTTTGTGACCCGAAAACTAGGAATGAGGGTGGTCCACGCAAATATAATTTTTTTCGGTAATACAACGAGTACAGGCCTGAAACTTGCAGGAATGATTGGTCTTGCTATTGGGCATAACATACTAAGCGGGCAGCCCTGTAGCTCAAAGGGCACTAAAATGGGGGAATTTCAAAAACATGA
>JASANB010007606.1:0-63022 GCA_030248155.1 Sabatieria punctata | reverse complement strand
GATTCATAATTCTACTGTAAGAAGATCAAAGTACTGTTATTTTAATATATTAATATTAAAATAAAACTATTATTAATAGTGCCATTTTAAAAGTATTAAATCTATATTAATATTAAAATAGAGGGCCTACTATTATATTAAATTAAATTAAAAATACAAAGAGGGGCTGAATATTAAAATTTATTTTTAATAGTATTTTAATAGCATTTTAATAGTTTCACCTTGTTTGACAATGAAGGGGTTACCTACAATACTAGAATTTAAATCAGAATTTTACATCAGAAAATGATAAAAATTGAAGGTGTCTGGCAGCCCTCTGAATCTCGAATCTTGGAAACTGTGGAACTTTACACAGTATAGGCATGAATGACAAAAGGACCTTAATCTACTCAATAACCTATGTAACAGTCTTTTCCTGTCAAAATGTCTCTATAACTACATTGTATGCATCAATATTTTCCTTCAAATTTTAATGCCTAGGTTCTGTTCGAATGCAATTTCGAATATCTTAACAGGTCATCTGCGGAAGGGAGACCGGGTTGGTGGGTCTGGCGCGGGCCGGGGTCTGGTGGGTCTGAGCCCAAATTTTGGGAGGGGGTTGGGCACTAAAAGACGCTCAAAAATCGTAAAAAAAAATCGCAATTTTTCGTCAAGAACCGCTAATTTGGGTTGAAATACAGCTAAAAAGTGCTGTTTTACAGGCGATTTTGGCAATTTTTGTGTCTGAAATTGCAGAAAATCGCAAAAATTTGCACAAAAAATTACTTGCCAGAAAAATCGGAATGGGGTCGGAAAAGTCGTCTCGAGGGAGGGGTCCCCATCCGGGGTCTTGCCTAACTCGAGTGGGGGCAGACCGCCAGACTCCTCTGTTACATGTATGCTTAAAACCATGTTCATGTTCAAACAAAGTCAGTTTAAAAAGAATGGTCATGAATTTACAGGGAAAATTGCTTCTAAGTTGGATCCCTAATTTAAGAGCCGGTTTTTCTAGGAATCGACTTTTGCTCCTTAACTACCGGACAAATCTCAACTTTTTGTCTCCGATTTGGCTAAAATTTTGTATTTTGGTTTAATTTGACCTAAAAAGACATTTTATCACCTTCCCGGCCATTTTTGAGAGGGTCACTTTTTCGACCCAACCTCAGATTTCGGCTTATAACTAGGGAACGAATCGATGTAGAAACTTGGGGATTGCATATTTAGAATCAGAAGAGCGTTTTCTTTCAAACGATACGCTACTCGACCAAATTTCTGACAAAAATTATTTTTCGAATCCCTTCCGGGCCCGATTTGACCCCCCTATAACACCGAGTCCGAACTTTTTATTTCATGGAAATGTAGCGCTATCTATTCGCTTTCGAACGGACAAAAAAAATCGAGAAAAAAAAGGGGGGTCAAATTGAGTTTTTGGGCCTTGAAAGTTGAAAATCCCAGACATTTTATATAAATTTGCCTTCAGCAGGCATACACTGCAAAGAGCAGAACATGGTCAATTATGGACCGATCTCCAAGATTTCTGCCATACATATTACACAGTATCTCTTGCATACATTGCACAATTCTGGACTTGCTTAATGCTTTCTGACGCGAGTGACATGGCTTCTGGCTTACATTTGTAAGATAATGAAGTCGCGAGTCAAATTTGCGTTGTGCCCTGATTAGTAGCTGATCACAGAGACTGTTTTCAAGCTTGAAGTTTTGTTTTTGACAGTGACAACACTGGTCTAGCTATCCAAAACGTACCAAGCATGGATAAAACGCATTCCATTTATTTAGGCTCTGCTCGCTGGATGGAATTTGTATCATGTAGAATCTGCGGCTTGGCATGACACTGATTGAAATGTTGGATACAGACCTAAAATTAGTTGCTATCAAATTAGCGTGGTGCACTGATTAGTAGCTAACCAATGAAGAGTATTTTATTGTTTTGTGTGAGTGTTTGCGTGCATTCTTGTTGTGTTGCTTTTGAGTGATTGTGCTGCATTGTGTTGTGTTTTACTAGTACCCCAAACCCATAAACTCCTTCACCAATACAGCCTAATGATAGTTAATTCATACTCCTTCTTGAAAAGTGGCTGTTAGGTTGAGTTTGCTCGACATACTGTACATACATGTATATAGTGAATTGAAAGAATGCGTGATTCCAGGAGTGTTCGTATTATTGAGCTGTTGAGTCGTTGTGTTTGTGACTGTGTGTGTTTCCGTTGTGTCAGCAACTAACCAGTAAAGCCAACTTTCGTTTCATTGGTGCCAAGACCCATTGAACCTCCCTTCACAGATCTTTTGACTCATCAGTTTCTTATGTTCAAGTTCCCAAGTTCCCCTTCACTTCAACCAGCAGTTCCATTGCGTGATCATCAGGCACAGACATTTGATGCTCACATGTCATCCCCTACATTCCTCGATCGCCTCCAGCCTCAGTATCAGTGGAATGTCGAACAGTGGCAGATGGAACAACAGCGACGTGATCGAGAGTGGCAGATCGAACAGCAACGATGGCAGACCGAACAGTGCCAGCATGATCGCGAGCAGCAGCAGCGCCTTGATCGTATGTTCTCCCGGTGTTGGTCTCAGTACAGCAAGGCTCCCGTGAAAGAGGAAACGGCTTTGTGTTCTGGCACTTCGGATGTCCAAGTCAGCTCGTTAGATACTCCCTTCAGTGGGTTAATGGTCGATCCTCCTTTCAGTGGGCATTCTCCTATCAAGTCTGATCTCTACATCCCACTGTCCCTTGGTAGCGATTGCACAACGTTTTCGGGCACAGGTCAACATCATTAGTTCTTCAGTTGCAGATCACACAAAGGCTCACTGGTTGCGTCATATTCTCCAAAGTCGCACTTTTTGAAACTGAAAAACTGATGAGCCGGAAGACTTGTGAAGGGAGGTTCAATGGGTCTCGACACCAATGAAACGAAAGTTGGCTTTACTGGTTAGTTGCTGATTCGCACAACACAACAGAAACACACAATCACATATGCAACGACTCAACAGCTCAATAATACAAGCACTCCTGGAATCACGCATTCTTTCACTATATACATGTAGTACAGTATGTCACGCAAACTCAATCTAACAGCCACTTTTCAAGAAGGAGTACAAATTAACTATCATTAGGCTCCATGATTAGCTACTAATCAGTGCACCACGCTAATCTGACTTATAGCGACCAATTTTAGGTCTGTATCCAACATTTCAATCAGTGTCATGCCAAGCCACAGATTTTACATGATACAAATTCCATCCAGTGAGCACAGCCTAAATGGAATGCGTTTTATCCATACTTGGTGCGTTTTGGATAGCTAGAATAGTGTTGTCACTGTCAAAAACAAAACTTCAAGCTTGAAAACAGTCTCTGTGATCAGCTACTAATCAGGGCACAACGCAAATTTGACTCGCGACTTCATTATCTTATAAATGTAAGCCAGAAGCCATGTCACTCGCGTCAGAAAGCATTAAGCAAGTTTAAGCAAGTCCAGAATTGTGCAATGTATGCAAGAGATACTGTGTAATATGTATGGCAGAAATCTTGGAGATCGGTCCATAATTGACCATGTTCTGCTCTTTGCAGTGTATGCCTGCTGAAGGCAAATTTATATAAAATGTCTGGGATTTTCAACTTTCAAGGCCCAAAAACTCAATTTGACCCCCCTTTTTTTCCTCGATTTTTTTTGTCCGTTCGAAAGCGAATAGATAGCGCTACATTTCCATGAAATAAAAAGTTCGGACTCGGTGTTATAGGGGGGTCAAATCGGGCCCGGAAGGGATTCGAAAAATAATTTTTGTCAGAAATTTGGTCGAGTAGGGTATCGTTTGAAAGAGAACGCTCTTCTGATTCTAAATATGCAATCCCCAAGTTTCTACATTGATTCGTTCCCGAGTTATAAGCCGAAATCTGAGGTTGGGTCGAAAAAGTGACCCTCTCAAAAATGGCCGGGAAGGTGATAAAATGTCTTTTTAGGTCAAATTAAACCAAAATACAAAATTTTAGCCAAATCGGAGACAAAAAGTTGAGATTTGTCCGGGAAGAGTCGATACTTAGAAAAACCGGCTCTTAAATTTTCAACTTACACTAGCAAACTCAAGCCAACGATGTTGTTTCACCAATTCGCTAAAGTCTGTCCAAAACTTTTTAAGTTCATTTTAGAATCTACTATTAAAATGCTATTAAAATACTATTAAAATTGTTATTTAATAGTATTAATATTAAATCTAAATTAAAACTAACAGGGGACTATTATACAGTATAGATAAAAAAAAATGTCCCATCGCTTTTTCGGCCTTCACTCAAACGTTTCGTTCTCAGTCACTTCTTTACCGATTTGGCTCAAATTTTCAGCAAAAATTAACAACATGGTTGGCTAAATAATCTGTAAGTGTAGTGCCAAAATTCCGACTCATACTGGTTTTATGACCGGAAAACTAGGAATGAGGGTGGTCCACGCAAATTTAATTTTTTTCGGTAATACAAGGAGTACAGGCCTGAAACTTGCAGGAATGATTGGCGTTGCTATTGGGCATAACATACTAAGCGGGCAGCCCTGTAGCTCAAAGGACACTAAAATGGGGGAATTTCAAAAACATGACGAAATATGACTTTTCTTCGTAAAACCGGCAAAATGACGATTCTAAAGATTTTCAATTTTCAAAAAACGCTGCAGGGATGGTTTCTATGGTGTGGAACAGAGCTTAAATATCAGGTTCATTTATTTGTCGAACTTCCTGCTACAATCTGTGTTGATTAACAACAGATTCAAAGCTTTGATTCTAGAAGGTGCAGATTTCTTAACTATGGGATTTTCACTCATGTTTTTGAAATTCCCCCGTTTTAGTGCCCTTTGAGCTACAGGGCTGCCCGCTTAGTATGTTATGCCCAATGGCAACACCAATCATTCCTGCAAGTTTCAGTCCTGTACTCCATGTATTACCGAAAAAAATAAATTTGCGTGGACCACCCTCATTCCTAGTTTTTGGGTCATAAACCCAGTATGAGTCGGAATTTTGGCACTAAACTTGCAGAATATTTAGCCAACCATGTTGTTAATTTTTGCTGAAAATTTGAGCCAAATCGGGAAAGAAGTGACTGAGAACAAAACGTTTGAGTGAAGGCCGAAAAAGCGATGGGACATTTTTTTTGATCTATACTGTATTAATATTAAACTAAAATTAAAATCGGCTAGTTCTATTATATTAATATTAAATTAAAATAAAATTTCACTATTAAAATAACAGTAGATCAAAGTTAGAGTAACCTAAATATGGCAGTTTTACTGTGTCACCAGAAATTACATAGATAAAAAATCACAGTAAAAAGTATAAGGTGTACCCCCATTCCACCCCTCTGAAGCTAGGTGAAGTTTTTGTACCAACTCCCACGTCCCCGATGTGAACTTCGAAATTTATGGACCCGTAAGCTTAACATTTATTGACATATGTTACATCTACTTCCTAAGGATTTTGATCTACTAACTACTCTCTAGAAATAGCCACCATTTGCATATCTAAATTTCTCTTATTGTATACCCAATCATGAACAAACTACTAATTGTATTTCTGTGTGGCTGTTTGAGCTATGTAGTCATATATGACCTGGTATGGTGGTCCAATTCATCCTTCTGATTTTCTGCCTCTCGACAGTGGCAATTTTGACTGGAAACCTTTTCCTATCCGTCACCACTACAATAGCTGGGATATAGAACTCTTCCTACTCACCATCACTACCACAAGGCCCATTGTAAGTTGCACAGATTATGTGCCACACTTTTGACAAACTGCTATGCACTATGCGAAAATTTTTTAATGCCTGTGGTTGGGTGATCGCATCGTAAGCTAAAAGGTCGATCGCCTCCCACCCAACCCACATCTACCTTGAGATCGTTTCAGCATGCATAATGACCTAAAAGCCATCAGTACTAAAAGCTAAGCTAAACTTAGTATTCAAGCACTGTTTCTCCTGAGTTGGTTTTTATGAAAACCTTTGTTGCATCAGTGAGCCAAGCTTGGATACAGTCATGCTCTGCTCAGTAATTGTACTCACTTACTACTCCAGACGAGTTCACACTCAGTTGCCATTACTGTAATTTTAATAGTGAAATTTTATTTTAATTTAATATTAATATAATAGAACTAGCCGATTTTAATTTTAATTTAATATTAATATAATAGTCCCCTGATAATTTTAATTTAGATTTAATATTAATACTATTAAATATCAATTTTAATAGTATTTTAATAGCATTTTAATAGTAGATTCTAAAATGAACTTAAAAAGATTTGGACACACTTTAGCGAATTGGTGAAACAACATCCTTTGCTTGAAGCTGCTAGTGTAAGTTGAAAATATAATCAGAGAGCCAACTAAGAAGCATTTTTCTCTGGAAATTTATAACCATTCTATTTAAAATGACTTTGTCTAAACATGGTTTTAAGCATACATGTAACAGAGGGATCTGGGGGTCTGCCCCCACGCGACTTTAGGCCAGAACCCCACAGATGGAGACCTCCGAGACGATTTTTCCGACCCCCTACGATTCTTCTGGCAAGTAATTTTTTGAGCAGATTTTTGCGATTTGTTACAATTTCAGACACAAATTGCAAAAATTGCCTGTAAAACAGGACTTTTTAGCTGTATTTCAGCCTAAATTAGCAATTTTTGAGAGTTTTTTGGTGCCCAACCCCGTCCGAAAATTTGTGCTCAGACTCACCGGCCGACGCCAGACTCTCCACCCCCTCCCCTTCGGCGGATGACCTGTTAAGATATTCGAAAAAGCATGCCAACAGAAGATAAAGCTAGGCATGTAAAATTTGAAAGAAAATATTGATGCATAGTTAAAGAGACATTTTGAAAGGAAAAACTGTTACATACGTAGGTTATTGAGTAGATTCAGGTCCTTTCGTCATTTATGCCTATTCGTGAGAAAAGTTCCGCTGTTTCCAAGATTCGAGATTCAGAGGTAGAGATGTGCACGGGCCGGGCATGCCCGGCCCGGCCCGTGCCCGGCCCGGCCCGTGGGCCGGGCCGGGCATGCCCGTCAACGATTTTGGATGGGCCGGGCCGGGCCGGGCACCATTTTCAGGCCCCCCGGGCCGGGCCGGGCCCGATTTTGATGCCCGTCGGGCATGTATAAAGAACAGCAGAATACAAAAAAGAACACCTTGAGCTTGATTAGCTTAGCATTGCCCCAAATGAATTCAAAATACGCGCCGTTCTACCGTATGCAGAATTATTTTAACAGTAATTTCAGCCTTGGTGCCGTCGTTCGTACACAAGCCTTTACCCCGCCTGCCGAGCAACTTAATTTTGAGCCTCAATTTGGAGCTCAGGCTTGGATTCAAGTGCACACTTTGATTTATAGGGTTGAGCTTCTGCCTCTGGCTTTAAAAAGGGTGTCGTCAACCACCCCCACTGCACTGGATTTGTAATGTACATTGTATTCTATTAGTACACTCTAATTAAAAGCAAGCATAAATTTGAAATTCGCTGTTTTAAAATGCCAATTTCCAAAGCTTAACATGAAATTTAGCTTTTAATCTGAAAATTCATGCCAAATTTCAAAAATTTAGTAAGACAAAGCAAAATTAACGGGCCGGACAGGGCCGGGCCGGATTTTGGGCGGGCCGGGCCGGGCCGGGCACCATTTTCAGGCCCCCCGGGCCGGGCCGGGCCCGATTTAGATGCCCGTCGGGCATGGCGGGCCGGGCATACCTCACCTGATCGGCCCGCCGGGCCGGGCCGGGCCGGAAAAAAGGTGCCCGTGCACATCTCTATTCAGAGGTCTGTCAGACACCTTCCATTTTTTTATCATTTCTGAAATTCTGATTTTAGTTCTAGTATTGTAGGTAACTCCTTCATTGTGAAACAAGGTCAAACTATTAAAATGCTATTAAAATACTATTAAAAATAAATTTTAATATTCAGCCCCTCTTTGTATTTTTAATTTAATTTAATATAATAGTAGGCCCTCTATTTTAATATTAATATAAATTTAATACTATTAAAATGGCACTATTAATAATAGTTTTATTTTAATTTTAATATATTAAAATTACAGTAGTTGCCATGCATTTCCTCTAGCGTACAATGCAATATTTGTTGTAGCCTTTTGAAACACACCTACACCATGTCACATAGTTCTACAAGGTCTCTCTACTGGATTTAATACGTTTTAACACAAAGTATAATTTCGCAGAAACATTATTCACGCAGGCACCCTCAAAACTATAATAAATTATAATAGTGCACATTATTCATTATAACTGAATAGATAGTTTTGTCATTACCCACAGACCAATATCCAAACTTGCCTGACTAATACAGCTGATGAGGTGTGAACATGTTGCTGATGGTTTTTCTGTTTGGGTTTGTGAGTTTTGCGCAGCCAATGGTTTTTCATTCCTACGATTATCCAGCATACACAGGCTATAAGCCTGCTATGAAGAAAGTGTGGATCAATCAAGTTCTAAAAGATGTAAATCAATGCAAGCCAGCAAATATCCATTTGAAACTTCACAAATTCGAAATCTTTAAATTGAGAAAGTTGCCAAATTACCAAATTGTTCGATTAATCTATACAACAATTTTCAACTCCAATTCAAAAACAGCAAATCGGTTTCACTGCGATTTTTGGTTTTCACTAAAACCAGTTTTAGTGTTTAGACTCGAATTTTTCAACCAAATTTGGCGAATGCGTAGTAGCTAAAAAGCATTATAACCCATCCTCAGATGTCATTGAGAGAAGAACCAACGGTTGAACATGAGGTCACCCCGTTGTCTGATGCATCGACATTGTATCCTAGATAACCGATTTCCGTTTAGATGACGGAGAAGGATGAGCAACTCAAAATGTTTAGGGCTATGGGCGGAAGCTATGCACCAAGAGGCATGACAGTTTATGACCTTTATAACCGAGTCTTGTGACATTCGTATGAGGCTGACAACTATAGAAATAACTGCACGTTACAGTTGCATCCTTTGTTAGCTTCCCTTAAGATGTAAACGAGAGAGTATAAGGAATAAACAGAAACTTTCCAAGACTTCAGTTTCTATTTACGTTGTCATTGTCAACCACGGTGGGCAGACATGCTAACTGTCTAAGTGTCTTTGACGCTGACCAAACACTTTGTTTATTTGGTTTAAAATATGCATTAATTTGGCGGGATTTTTTCCGATTTAGGGGCAAAATTTCGATTTGGGGGTTAGGGGGAAAGTTTGGGGGGATTTTTCAAAATTTAGGGGGTTTTAGGGGGAATTCAATCTGGCCCAGGAATTGGTGAAAATCAAATGTAAACTCTGGCAGAAGCCATGTCTAGAGGTACTGTACGCACTGAAAGGCAGATTTCCGAGTGCCAATTTTTCCTCATGTTTTAGTTAATGGTTATTACAGAAGTTTCTACCAAGGGTTGTGTAGCAAGTAGAAGCTTAGTAGATCATATGTTCGCATCGTTTCTCTAAAAACGGTGAACTTTCATTTTAGTTTCACATTCAGGTGTGCTGTCTTTTTAGTAAAATTAACAGAAAATTAGGCAAATACAGTTGTACCTTGATAATCTCAGTTTTAGGAAGAAAAGAAGTCAACTACTAATTCGCTATAATTTTACTGTCCTTTCACTACACAAACAGCATAGATACCATTCTGCAAAATTGAATTTAGATTTGGGGGGATTTTTAGGGGGATTTCGTATTTTTAGGGGGATTTTGGGGGGATTTTTTTCGTGATTTAGGGGGATTTGACCTTTTGGACCTGGCAATAGTGCTGCAGCCACCCAAAATGCTGAAACCAACAAATAAGTCTGGGCTTATTTACGGAAAGATAAACCCAGTAGATTGGCTAACTTCGCCAAATTTATCGTCACTGTCGCGACGTGAAAAACAAGGAGGCTAAGGACTTTGTGCCGCTCTGCTTATCTAAACCAAATAGACAAATGCGTCTCTCTTAGAAAGGTTTATTCGAGCACAAACAAACTAAACAGCCTGGTCCTTGGCCTTGTCTCGCGCTGGCCCGTCCTCACTGGCTCGCTGGCTCTCGCTCCTGGACCGGACCAGCCACTCGCTCGCTCTTCTCTAGCCAACACTGACTAACTCTGCTCCACGGCCAAATAGCAACTTTCTGGTTGCCACACAAACAAAAGGCAGAAATTACCGTATGAGAGCAAAGCAATATACTGTACAAGAGCACAAAATACAAGTGAAAACCAGTAAATTAGCTAAGACGAGACAAGGCAAATACGCAACTAGAATATACTAAAATCAAATCACTACAGATTTGACAGTCACGCCATGGTTAACTACGTAAAAGGTCTCACAGACGGCTTCTGTCTTGAGATGGATTCAGCATTCAGAACAACTAAACAGCCATCAGTGTTAAAAGCTAAGCTAAATTCAGTATTCAACGAATCGTTCTGTTGATTTGGTTTTCAGCAAAACATTCAGTGTAGCAGTCAGTCAGGCAAGTTTGGATACAGTCGTGACTAGTATTAGTAACCTAAAGCTAGTCATCCAGATTACTTTTTTCATTCAGTTACCTCCCCTGCATGTTCTCAAACTTATAGTAGTTGTTATATTATTATAGCAACAAAGCAAACTAAAACAACCAAGTATCTTATTGTTAGAAAAGTCTACAGTATGGACCAAAAATGTCGCATCGATTTTTCGGATCAGTTGTTGTAGAATTGAAAGGCGACGACCTGAGGGGCTAAATACGAACATTAGTTGTGTACTAAGGGGCCGTTCATAAACGACGTCGTTCCAGAGGGGGGGAGGGGGGTCGGCTGAAATGCGACGATAGACGACGCACCAGGAGGGGGAGGGGGTTAGCAAAAAACGACGTCGCTTTTTTCGGAATTTTAGGGTACTTCAATTACATTATTTTCGATTTATGCACATTCTATCAAGCGTTTCTCCATACAGAAAAGCTTCCCAGAGTGGTTGTAGGGATTTATTCTATTGATTGTGCAGTATGGTAACAAGAAAACGTCACAGTACTCTATGTACTGCCGTTTTATTGGGGGGGTAAACCGAAAACGACGTCGCCGTAGGGGGGGGGTCCCCAAGAAACGACGCAAGGCGATTTTGGGGGGAGGGGGGGTCCGAAAAATCGGGATTTTGGAACGACGTCGTTTATGAACGGCCCCTAAGCGCAGCGAAAACTAGTTAAACTAGCCAGGCCCAAACACGATAGCGATGCACTTTTTATTGGCAAAACAAAACACAAACGATATAGCGGCCTGGCTCTTTTCTTCTTCTCTGCCTCTCTCTGCCGGCCGGTCCTTACTGGCACTCAAGCTGGGCCTTGCCACTGGACCCGACCGGCCGCTCGCTCACTCCTAGCCAACCCACGTCACTCACACACGACTAACTCTCACTAACTCTGCTCCCGGCCAAATAGCAACTACCATAACACTAAGGAACAGAGATACTGTAAAAGCGAACGAGATAAAAAGGAAAATCAATCAAATTAACAAACTGGAGGCAAGGGAAATACGCAATAATACGAAACGCAAATCAAATCACAATAGATTTGACAGGTGTAGCTGGGGGGAATCAGGAACCGATCACGAACAGAAATTAATGTTTTTAATGATCATAATTAATTATAAATTAACAAGTTTATAAATCTTGATTATCGATAATTTTTTTGGAAAAATTCCAAAGTTTCAAAATCGTCTAAAATGATCATGTCATATCATTTAAAAGCCCTTCGTCTAGCGAGTCTAATGATCATTATATCAGCATGGTGCACCCCCGGGCACCTGTTTTGTCAAATATAAAAGTACCCCTAGAGACACATCAGTATAGGCACGGTCCGGAGGGCCTGTTTTCCAAATATAAAAAATACCCCTCGTGGTACGCATCAGCATAGGGCACGTTCAGGAGTTGAATAGTCATAAGAAATTTAATTAATTAATATACAGGGTGGGCCATTTATCTATTCCCGGTTTCATATAACCATAACTTTTTTCCAGTCAGATCGATTTTATTAAAATTTTACATACAAATGTCTTAATACTTCAAATTTTTAGTGTTAAAATTTAAAATTAATCCTTCACTCTGGTCGCTAGTTATGCGTCTCCACGTGGCCGCCACTTTTTTCGATCACTTTCTCCAGCCTCAGTCGGTACTCCAGCATAGTCTTCTGCCGCATCTCGACCGTAATCTCTTCAAAGGCCATCCTGATGCGCTCTTTCAGTTCTGGAATGTCAGCCGGTCGCGTGGCATAGACTTTTGACTTGATAAAGCCCCATAAGAAAAAGTCGCAGGGCGTTAAGTCGTTCGCCAGCCTCGTTCTGTACTACGAGTATAATTCACAGTGCAATAACGAACTTTTGAAAAGTTTACTGTTATTCAGACATTTCATGTCAGAACGCGCTAAAATTTTAACAGTAAAAACTTGAAGTATCAGGGTGTATCTATACAAAATTTCAGCAAAATCGGTCTGTGTAGGAAAAAGTTATGTCCTAATGAAACTGGGAATAGATAAATGGCCCACCCTGTACATGAAGTCCATTTCTGTCCTTCCCTGGTTATTCTCCCCTATCTACACCTAACCCGATTTTTCAACTTCACTCAGTGTGAAGAACCAAAAGTCGAATCAGTTCAGTTCAGAAGGGCAAAACTCTTGGAATGCCAGGATTTGGCCACAACAAACTATAAACAAAAATGATTATCGAGCCAAAGACTCGTTTCATTCAGTTAAAAATTGATGGAATGACAGTCATTTGATGATATTCGGAAACTTTGGCCAACACAGTAATATTTCAAATTTTAGCATAGTTTCCCACCCATATTGCTATCCAAACTAGCGGCACTGATACAGCTCGTTGAACTGAGGTGTCAATATGCTGCTCATATTGGTTCTGTTCACCTGTTTGTTGAGCTTGCCGCAGTCAATGGCTTTCCCATCCTATGATTATGCAGTGCCCACTATGTATAAGGTCTCCTTGCCTCATGGCTGGCCTGGTGGTTTCGGTTATATAACCGACAGATGGATGGGCCGCCAACCGCACCCACCAATAGCAATACAGGTGATATTGTACGAAACACACAAATAATATCTTGTCTTCTAAATATAGTACAAATATACAGTACCTGTTTTATGGTACGGCACTGCGTACTAAGCCTATTTTATTTGAACTTCTATCTATTTTTGTTTTAACACCCTTTTACTCTACATGTTCATATTTAGAATGAAATTTTATGCAAAATTTAATAGCCTATTTTGCTGGATTGAAAAGAAACCAAAAACAAACTAAAACAAAAGTAGGCTGAATGAATGTGATGTTGCATGGTCTGTTTTCCTTCAGGATCCTGAGGTACACAAGTTCACGGCTATGGGAGGCCATGGACACAAAGGAATGAGAGTTTATGGCTGATTCTTGTCATCTTTCTGTGAGGCTACGAAAGATAGAAATAAATGATTGCATTGCATTGCACGTTACAGTTGCATCTTCTACGTAGCACATTCCTTCTTTGTTAGCTGGCCTTATCAGGTAGTACAACGTATTCACGACATAGCATTAGGAAACTACTGGAAGGTTCCAAGACTTTGTGAACTGTAATAGGGCAGAGAGGTTATGCGTTTTTAGAATCTTTCCCCGCAAAAATGTTTTTAAAAATGCTTGAAATTTTTGCAAGTACAAGTATGTAGAACTTAGTGGGAGGTGTTGTCCGCTATTTTACTCTGCTCTCAACAATCAATGTCTATAAATGGATTTCAGCAAGGGATCGTTGAATTGCCTATCACCACATACATATCCAGAAAATCCAAAACTTAAATCATGAATGAAACAATGGTGCAGTGTAGTAGGTTGAACCCATATCATGCGTTTTTCTACTAGATGAGAAAGAGAACTGAAAATTCGCTGTTCATGGGCGCATCAAAATATCAAGTGCATAGTCACACCACAAAGGTTTGCCGCACATGCTTACTAAGCGCTCGTTTTTAGCTGAGCCTGTGAGAACATTGTTACTAAAATACAGTGTAAAAAGGACGAAAGAATGGTGATTCGGCTGGTCGGGTTGCTATTGACCATTATTGGGATTGATTCCTCTAATGGTAACCACAGAACTTTAGAGTATTTGTTGGCTAACTAACTAACTGCAGTCAAATCTTATTTATAGCCGTCAAGATAACTGCTAAAGCAGCGATTTTCGAAAGTTCCCACTTTTACCGACAGGATACAGTACATGTACGTTTTCTGGGCTTCATCAACTTCGAACAGATCGATGAGGAAAACGTCAAGGTACAACAAAAAACAACCAAGCAGATATCTTACTGTGACAATCGCAAATCTCAAAGAGTTTTTTGAATGAAAGGCAAACAAATTCTTAACAGATTGGTGCAATTTTCATTAAGATATTCAGCTTGGTTCCTGAGATATTTGCCGTCAAATTTGAAACACTGATTTTACTAACGAACAAACAAACGGTGATTAAATAAACCCAGCAGACTTTTTGCTGTAGCAACTGTAAATCTCAACCGATTCGAATGAATCCTTTTTAATTGAAAGATGCATAAATTGTTGAAAATGGTGAAAATTTTATTCAATTGGCATCAATACTTTGGCAATGAACAAGAGCGATTCCAATGCACTTCATAATAAAGCAGATTCCCACTGCTGGGGCTAATCAGACTTTGCTGGTGAAGTCACCGATCGTGTGTGTCACTAGTAAAACCTTGTAACCTTAGCCCTTAGCTGTAGGAATCTGTTTTATTATGGAGTGCAACGGAATAATAATAATGGTTGCTGTTCATTACCAAATTTGCCGATTTTACTATGAGGGCAAATATCTCAAGCTGAGTATCATAATGAACAATGCAGTAATCTGTCAAGAATTTATTTGTCTTTCATTCAAAAAAGATTCATTCATATCGGTTGAGACTTATGGTTGCTACAGCAAAAGACACTGTTGGGTTGTTTTCTTTGGCGGACCCTGTATATATAAACGTGCAGCAAGAACGAAGCGTCAAACAGAAATAACTAAAGGGAGACACTATGCATATATACAGTAGGTACGCCAAAAAAAACAACCCAGCAGAGTTTTCGCTGTAGCAGCATCTCAACCGATTTGAATGAATCTTTTTTGAAATGAGAGATAAAGAAATTCTTAAAGGATTGCTGAAATTTTGATTAATGTACTCTGCTTAGTTCCTGAGATATTCGCTCTCAAAATAAAAACAGTGATTTCTGCAGTGAACAAGAGCGATTTTCTATTATTTCACGGCACTTCGTAATAAAACGGATTCCTGCTACTGCTAAATGCTGTTGGAGGCTTTACTGGTGACACACAAATTCGGTTTACTTCAACAGTAAAGTGTCATTAGCCTCCAGCAGTAGGAATCTGCTTTATTATGAAGTGCAACAGAATCGCTCTTGTTCTTTGCCAAAATCTGTTTCGACTTATACCCTGTACAGGCTAAGCTAGGTTTCGCTGCAGAATTGCGAGGGAAGCAGCGTGCATTTCACTTATGCATGACGCACTGATGCTCCGATTTTGATACATCGACACCAGGGGGGGTGGGTCGCACGATGGACTTTTCCAAAATATGATGGGCGCCACTTCGTCAGGCGCCTATAACTTTTGAGGGAAAAGGGGCACAGGAATGGGCCTCCGAGCATTCGACGTGGTTTGCGGCGAGCTTTCAAACACAATAACTCCAGCCTTTTTATGTCTATTGGTTGGCGCGAAATTCAAATTTTTCTGCCTAGCAAAGGTAGTGCCGATGCAACATCTGACAAACGTGCGCACCGTTCTGGCGCCCTTCAAGCTAGAGGGCCAGCTAATGGCGCAGTGCGCAGATAATTTGAATTCTCAACCGATTTGAATGAATCCTTTTTTGAATGAAAGATTGATAAATTCTTTAAAGATTGGTGCAATTTTTATTGAGATTCACCGTTTATTTCTTGAGATATTTTCCTTCTATAGGCCATTCACAATCCACTCGGTTTCTGTTTTGTGCAAAATTTTTCGATTCTCTTAGATCCGTTCGTTTCTAGCTACCGTACTCGACATAGTCTTTAGTTTCTCAACACGAAAACGCTATCTATCTACTACGGTAGCCAATTTTCAGAGATGAAATGGAAGTAGCCGCGCTGTTGTTTTTCGCTAAAAAGTAAGAAAACGTACGGCAATAGTGGGACACTATCCCCCATTGGCGAAAACCTACCTGATTTAAGCTGAGGCTAGATCCTAAAATTCGTAAAGATAGATCCTAAAGGTACGTTTAACTTCATCCCAAGCCTAATCCCCAATCAATGTAGAAGCCTAAAACTTGTTCACAGTGCTGAACAGAAGCTGGTACTTCCAAATTGGTGGGGGGTTAGTGTCGATCAGGGGGGGGGGTCGCACGACGGACTTTTCCAAAATATGATGGGCGCCACTTCGTCAAGCGCTTATAACTTTTGAAGCAAAAGGGGCACAGGAATGGGCCTCCCAGCATTCGACGTGGTTTGCGGCGAGCTTTCAAACACAATAACTCCAGCCTTTTATGTCCATTGGTTGGCGCGAAATTCAAATTTTTCTGCCTAGCAAAATTTGCGCCGATGCAACACCTGACAAACGTGCGCACCGTTCTGGCGCCCTTCAAGCTAGAGGGCCAGCTAATGGCGCAGTGCGCAGATAATTGCATGGGCAATCCAGCCGTGCGAGCCGCATTGTTCTGCGGGTTCATACGCCAGAACGGCGGCCATTCAAAAATTGGGTCGAAAATGGTGCATTTTCTGACTGATTTTTCGACAGGTTTTAACACCTGTCGCCCATATACTTGCTCTAATCGCGGCGGCTCACCCACCAAACGATAGCTAACAATCTCAGGATTCCGAAACTGTACTCACATTTCCGTTTCGTACCTGTTTTATGCCTCTTTTTGCCAAGCAACTGTGCATTGGTCAGCAACCCTAAATTATAGCTTCAGAAAAACATGCAAATTTCTGAGAACTGAGGATGAATTTTCAACATGTCTTGAATACGATTTGTAGAGCGGACTGAGAGCTTTCGATCGGTATAGTGCATGACCTCCCAGCATAAAATTTTCTTCTGAGGTCTTTTGCATTTTTGGAATTTGTCTGGTTTTTATCATCGATTTTACGGGGTATTCGGCACATAACTCTTTTGTATGAGCACGTAGGGCAATGGGTGTGCCACCATACGATGGCCCACGTCGGTGCGCATTCGGCGGTGTGCAACAAGATAGGCTGCGGTCACTGTGTGGGGTGCACCTGGCCGAAATGTTCCGGCCGTTTGGCTTTTTCAACTACTTCTTGGCAGTTTTTCTGGTAGGCTGAACTAATGATTGAACACTGCACGTCGATTTATCCATAGAATGATTGGTTGGATGCTAAGGATTCCGAAAATGTGACTATCGTCCTGTTTCGTAGCTGTTTCACGCACTATTACCCTGATATGCTGCCATAGCCTAAAAACAGTCACCACAAACACTGCAGAAATGCGCGAATTTCGGAGAAATGAGGACGAAATATCACCATGTCTTGAATACGATTTGTAGAGCGGACTGAGAGCTTTCGATCGGTATAGAGCATGACCTCCCAGCATAAAATTTTCTTCTGAGGTCTTTTGCATTTTTGGATTTTGTCCGCTTTTATCATAGATTTTACTGGGTTTTCGGCGCATAACTCTTTTGTATGAGCACTTAGGACAATGGGTGTGCCACCAAACGATGGCCCACGTCCGTGCGCATTCGGCGGTATGCAAGACGACAGGCTGCGATCACTGTGTGGGGTGCGCCTAACCGAAATGTTCCGCCGGTCTGGATTTTTTGACTACTTCTTGGCAGTTTTTCTGGTAAGCTGAACAAATAATTGAACTGCGCGTCTATTTACCCATAGAATGATTGATTGGATGCAAAGGATTCCGAAAATGTGATAATCGTTCCGTTTCATAGCTGTTTCACGCACTTTTCTCCCGATATGCTGCCTTGGTCTCAAAATAGTCACCGCGAACACTGTGGAAATGCGCAAATTTCGGAGAACTGAATAGAAAATTTGAAAATGTGACCAATAGGAAGTGTAATTATTGCAGAGTCCTTCCGAATTGTGCATTGTGTGGCCGTCAGGCGCAGTGGGAAGCGCGAAAATTTCGGTCTTTTTATTCTTCTAAACCCAGTTTTTCACGCCAATAATTCTCTAGATTTTTTTAATTATACTGTCTGTAACTCTTTCTTATCTGCTCCTGTAGGAGTGAAAGTGCTACTAAGCGATGTTCCACACCTGTGCATGGTCTGGGCTGTGTGTGCCGTGTGACAGGCTTCAGTTGTTGTTTAGACGCTGGCTTCGCTTGATTTTGAAAAAATTGCCAGTGTTTTTGCCTGTAAACACAGTGGAAATCAAGGAAAATACTCGCGCTGCTGAGCAGGAGATCCTGAATGTGTTTACAAGGTGTGTCCTACAGTATACAGACACCTTTGAATCCCTTGTCTAAGAAGGTAGTGTTGATTTGTTTGATAATCTGCAAATGCGTGCTATGCAACTGAACCATCTGCAAGCCAGTTTTCTGGATTGTCAAAAACTACATGTAGCTAACAAATCCTGCAATGAACAATTGCAGACTAACACTGAAATATGCATGATACGCCTGTTCTGTTTCTGAAGCAACAAGTGGATGACATTTCAAAATTACCCACCAATCAGAAGGACTCTGCAATAATTACACTTCATATTGGCCACATTTTCAAATTTTCTATTCAGTTCTCCAAAATTCGCGCATTACCGCAGTGTTCGCGATAACTATTTTGAAACCAGGGCGAGAAATTATTATCGGGAGAAAAGTGCGTGAAACAGCTACGAAACAAAACGATAATCATATTTTCGGAATCCTGAGCATCCAATCAATTCACTCTATGGGTAAATAGACGCTCAGTTCAATTATTTGTTCAGCTTACCAGAAAAACTGCCAAGAAGTAGTCAAAAAATCCAGACCGGCGGAACATTTCGGTTAGGCGCACCACGCACAGTGATCGCAGCCTGCCGTGTTGCACACTGCCGAATGCGCACGGACGTGGGCCATCGTTTGGTGGCACACCCATTGCCCTACGTGCTCAGACAAAAGAGTTACGTGCCGAAAACCCAGTAAAATCGATGATAAAAAACAGACAAAACGCAAAAATGCAAAAGACCTCAGAAGAAAATTTTATGCTGGGAGGCCATGCTCTATACCGATCGAAAGCTCTCAGTCTGCTCTACAAATCGTATTCAAGACATGTTGAAATTTCCTCCTCAGTTCTCCGAAATTCGCGCATTTCCGCAGTGTTTGCTGTGACTGTTTTTAGACCAGGGCAGCTTATCGGGGTAAAAGTGCGTGAAACAGCTACGAAACGGAACGATAGTCACGTTTTCCGAATCCTTAGCATCCAACCAATCATTCTATGTGTAAATCGACATGCAGTGTTCAATCATTAGTTCGGCTTACCAGAAAAACTGCCAAGAAGTAGTCGAAAAAGCCAGATCGCCGGAACATTTCGGCCAGGCGCACCCAACACAGTTACCGCAGCCTATCATTTTGCACACCGCCGAATGCGCACGGACGTGGGCCATCGTTTCGTGGCACACCCATTGCCCTATGTGCTCATACAAAAGAGTTATGTGCCGAATACCCCGTAAAATCGATGATAAAAACCGGACAAATTCCAAAAATGCAAAAGACCTCAGAAGAAAATTTTATGCTGGAAGGTCATGCACAGTTGCTTGGCAAAAAGAGGCATAAAACAGGTACGAAACGGAAATGTGAGTACAGTTTCGGAATCCTGAGATTGTTAGCTATCGTTTGGTGGGTGAGCCGCCGCGATTAGAGCAAGTATATGGGCGACAGGTGTTAAAACCTGTCGAAAAATCAGTCAGAAAATGCACCATTTTCGACCCAATTTTTGAATGGCCGCCGTTCTGGCGTATGAACCCGCAGAACAATGCGGCTCGAACGGCTGGATTGCCCATGCAATTGTCTGCGCACTGCGCCATTAGCTGGCCCTCTAGCGTGAAGGGCGCCAGAACGGTGCACACGTTTGTCAGGTGTTGCATCGGGCGCAAATTTTGCTAGGCAGAAAAATTTGAATTTCACGCCAACCAATGGACATAAAAGGCTGGAGTTAGGTTGTATTTCGGAAAGCTCGGCGCAAACCACGTCGAATGCTGGGAGGCCCATTCCTGTGCCCCTTTTTGTTTCAAAAGTTATAGGCGCTTGACGAAGTGGCGCCCATCATATTTTGGAAAAGTCCGTCGTCGACCCCCCCCCTGATCGACACTAACCCCCCACCAATTTGGAAGTACCAGCTTCTGTTCAGCACTGTGAACAAGTTTTAGGCTTCTACATTGATTGGGGGATTAGGCTTGGGATGAAGTTAAACGTACCTTTAGGATCTATCTTTACGAATTTTAGGATTCTAGCCTCAGCTTAAATCAGGTAGGTTTTTCCTAATGTGGGGATAGTGTCCCACTATTGCCGTACGTTTTCTTACTTTTTTAGCGAAAAACAACAGCGCGGCTACTTCCATTTTCATCTCTGAAAATTGGCTACCGTAGTAGATAGATAGCGTTTTTCGTGTTGAGAACCTCAAAGACTATGTCGAGTACGGTAGCTAGAAACGAACGGATCTAAGAGAATCGAAAAATTTTGCACAAAACAGAAACCGAGTGGATTGTGAATGGCCTATAGAAGGAAAATATCTCAAGAAATAAACGGTGAATCTCAATAAAAATTGCACCACTCTTTAAAGAATTAATCAATATTTCATTAAAATAAGGATTCATTCAAATCGGTTGAGATTCATGGTTGCAAAACTAACAAATCTGCTGGGTTGTTCTTTATCAGTCCTGTTCATTAGCAAAATCTCTGTTTTGACTTTGAGGACAAATATCTCAGTAACTTAGCAGGCTATCTTAATAAACGTTACATTAATCTTTCAAGAATTTATTTATCTTTCATTTAAAAGAGGATTCATTGAAATCGGTTGAGATTTGCGGTTGCCAAAGCAAAAATCTGCTGGGTTGTTTTTTTTGGCGGACCCTGTACAATTTTGCTACTCTGTTTAGATAACCGGCGAGTTGAGTAGTCTCAGCCAGAACGAGCATGGCTTCCACATCCACGATCTGGGAGACCTGAATAACTATTGTAACGACGCCCAGGGTCACTTCAACCCAGAAAATAAGGACCACGGGGCACCCACAGATTCCGTACGTCACGTCGGTGATTTGGGCAACATCAAGGTCGGCCGCTACGACAAAAAGGCCAAAATCAATATGACAGATGGAATGATCAAACTGGTTGGTCCTCACTCGATCATTGGCCGTGCAGTGGTAGTGCATCAGCGTAGAGATGACCTTGGCAGGGGTGGTGACGACGAAAGTAAGATAACGGGCAACGCTGGTCAAAGGATTGGTTGCGGAATTATTGGAATAACCAGTGTTGATTATAATCCGGCCGATAAATCTGGAAGTAGTGGTTTAGCGGTAAACTTTTTCTTGCTGATCGGTCTGAGTTTTCTGCTTGGTGTCAAGTGTTGAATGCTAAAGTTTGTGCAGGAGTGTGTAATTTTGTATCTCTTGTCTCAATTAACTGTATTAAATTAACATATTGTTAGCCTTTTCTGTATCTTTTCTTTACTGAGATAGGCACACTCTGCTTGTTTGCATACACTGTATTGTACGTACCCGATTTTTGTCTAGCTTCTGTGTGACCAAGTGTTATTCTGGATCCATTTTCAGTTACTGTTCGCTGTGATAAAAACATTAATCGGAATACAATTATATAGTATTAAGGATGGCCAAAGCACGTTCGCGCGGCGCGGAATAGAAAATACAAAAACGCAGCCAAAAAGTGGTCCGACAACGGGTTTTGCAACTTCAAGCGCAAATTCTTTTTTGTGTTCTGTTATTGATAGGAGGATGAGGATGTGATGCATTTATATGAAACAGAGTGTCAGCTGTCGAATATAAAGATGCACTTTGAATCATAATTCGGCCAGACATGGGCTAGCATTTCGGCTGAGGGGGGGTAGAATTTTCAATTCCTGAGGGGGGGCTGAGGGGGGGTAGGAGCGGTTGAGGGGGGCTGAGGGGGTGGTAAGCCAAAAAGTCCGATTTTTGGCTAAAATCAAGGTTTTTTGGCTTATTTTTGGTTAAAATAAGCTAAAATAAGCTATTCTGAGCTCATTTACACCTAATCCAGGAATATTTTTATCATAATTTTCTATACAAAATTCTTCCAAAAAATTCCTGAGGGGGGGTAGCGGCCGGCTGAGGGGGGGGGGGTAGGTCAGAGCCTGAGGGGGGCCAACCCCCCTCAGCACCCCCCCCCCCTTTGCCCATGTCTGAATTCGGTCGGTAACGGGCATTTTCATCTCCAAAACTGAATTCGTCGTTTTTCAATGTTGATTTTCTGAAAGGTGACTTGATTCAAATTTTGTTCAACTGGATTTTGAAAAATCAGCGCAAATTGGGTACCTATATATAGCACCGCTTTTTTTCTTTTCGCACTTTGGCATGGTCCCCACAAATTTGATTGGAAATTGGCATTTTTGTAGTTCGGATGATCGAAAAATAGAGTAACCGAAATAAGAATAGAGTATGTTGTGAAAGCGTAAAGCTGAGTATTGTTGGGCTTAAAAATGGTCTGTCTCTGTTGTTAGTGTGACATTGAGTTCACTGTTCTTATATCAAAATGCAGACATGATTGCTTTTAACAACTTCTTCACTGGCTCTGTCATCTAGAACCAAACCGTTCTTCGATAAAACCTGCAAAATTTGCAATAAAATTTCAAAAAACAAAAGGAAACAAAAATGCAGGCGGTGTCAGGGAAAGCAGAGACCAGCTGCTTCAGACAAGCCCCCACAGTCCTGCGCTGGGCGAGCACGAAGCCACATCGCACAAGGCCACATCTTGCACAGCTCGCAGGGGACGCAACCTGGCCACCTGAGACCAGGTCCTCCTGAACCCTAAACAGGAGCAACGGCCAACAATTGGCTTCGCTTTGGAGCCAGCACCACCTGGCCGACCCACACCAACTTCAGATCGTTTTTAAACGACGTCCGCAATTTTGAAACATAAACTAGACGGGTTTCCGACGAACGAACGAAACAAAACTAAATAGATATGCGACTTTGCGGTGTCATATAATTTCTTTCGTTTAAATTCGGCGCATTTGTGCCCTTTGCGGAGCTAAGCTGCAGTCTCTGAACACGGTCCATTGGAAGTGACGTATGGTAGAGATGTGCACAACACAAGGTCCATAACAAACAGCCCAACAGATTTGATTTTTTGCTGTACTAGCAACCTAAAGCCCAACCGATTTGGAGGAATCTTTTTGGATGAAGAACAGACAAAATTGCCACTATTGTGGCACACTTATATTCAAAATTTCAGCCAACCAGTCAAAGTTTACGAAAATGGCAGGAAAGGACACCTGTATCTTTAATTCAGAAATAGATTGATTCAAATCGGCTGATGTTTCTTTCGTTTATCGACCGTACTAATTAATTAGTGGCTATTTTCAGAATTGGCTTCGCGGTCGTACTTTTTGTCTTCGCAGTCGGAGGTACGTGTCTGTGCATCTGCTGCGCTAAATGCAGGAAAAGACAACAGAGAGAAGAATTTCGCCGGACCTTCGGCACTTGATACAGACAGCAAACGGGTTCTCCTTCTCTTCAAACTGTACCAGCTGCCTGCACAACACATCCTCAGCCGAAAACCTACTGTATTTTGTACTGTACAGCCGATCTGTTGCACTCCGAATCAAGTTTTACTTATACACAATGTCGGAAAGCCGAGAACAAAACTGTAATAAAACTAGTTCTATCTCATGCGCTGTTTCTGTTTGTTTCTGTACGATTGTTATGTACATCGTTTGGTTCAATTCCGTTGGGAAACTAAAAAGGTGTCAAAAAGTGTGGTGGTGCGCATAATAAAGAACGATTTAATATATTAATTTGGTGTCAATTTAATTGATAGCAGTATTATGACGATAGCGAAAACGATTAGAGATAGGGAGAGATGGACAAGACCAATGATATTCTTGCGTATGCGTGTGGTGGAGTGAAAATTGTTAGTAATTAAAACACAATTTAACCGTAAGAACAGTTTCATAAACGTCATTGTTTCGTTTTTGGGCGGGGTGAATAGGCCGACTACAGACGAGTTGCTTAAGTTCGCAGCTTCGCATCCGCTGGGCGTCAATTATAGTCAACGAAAAACTATTTGGTTCTGCCTGCTCTGCAAGAGGGGTTGTTCAGCATAGCAGGATACTGTTGTTTGGTATTGGATTTTGAGAATGTACATATATGTTGAAGAATTTGATAGTTTTGTGTGAGTGTTTGTATTAGCGAGTTACCGAGCAGTTGTGTGTGTGTGCGTCTGAGTGTGTGCGTGTGTTGTGTACAAGAGCTACTAGTAAAGACTCTCAACTTCGTTTCATTGGTGCCGAGTACCCTTCGAGCCCACCTTCAATCAAGTTCTAGTACCACGTCCAAGTTCTACTACGAGTCTCGCTTCAAGTTGCTCCAGTTCCAAGCTCCCCATTCTGTGATCATCAGGCGCAGCCGTGCCCCACCCGATGCTCACATGACGTCCCCTACTTTTGATGATCAACTCCGGCTTCTACAAGAACAAATCCAGCGTGATCGTGAGCAACAAAAGCAATTTTGGATCGAACAACGGCGGCTTCACGACCAGTTTCATCGCATGTTAGCTGACTACCAGTCCCGCTGCAGCAAGGCTCCTGTGAAAGAGGACGCGGCTTCGTGTTCTGGCACGTCGGATGTTCAAATCGGCTCATTAAACACTCCCTTTACCGGGTTAATGGTCGATGCTGAAGTGGTAGTGACGCAAGACGTGGAGAAGACAGAGGTGAATAAAGAAGTAAAGGATGAAGTCCAGTTTGATTATGGAGCTCCGGATATTCTTTGTTTGGCACAAGGCCATTTGGAGTCCACTTCTGTTGATGTTGTGCAGCAAGCACCTTTTCAACGCGCGTTTTCTGGGGCACACGCGGATGATCCCGACGATGTGACCTCTGCCGATGCTAAGAATTCGGCTTTGTTCCAGTTTGCTCTTCAGACGTCCAAGATGTGGGAAAAAGAAGGAGAAAGAGGCGAAGGAAAAAGGGAAAGAAGAGAAGAAGTTTGAAGAGAAGATAGAAGTTGGAAGCAGAAGGAAGGAAGAAGAAGAAAAGAAAGAAGAGGAAGAGAAAGAAGTTGTGTGGATGAAGAGAAAGAGAGTAAGAAGGAAGGAAGATGAGAGAGAAAGAGAAGGAAGAGAAAGGATGTTTGGAGGAAGGAGGAAGAAGAAGGTGAAGAAGATGAGGAGAAGAGTGCTGAGAGGAGAGAGAGTGATGAGGAAGAAAGTTATGTCGAGCGAGATTTTGAGAAGTAAGAGGATGTTAAAGAGAAGAAGGATGGTGCGGAAGAAGTTGAGAGTGAAGAGAATGAAGAGAAGGAGAGCTGAGAGGAGAAGAAGAAAGAGAGTGAGAAGAAAAAGAAGACAGAGGAGTATGATGAATCGTTCTGGTTTGTTGGACAAGAGACGGCAGTTTGTTTTACCAATGACAAGTCAACAGATCCAAGCAAAGGCACAGAAAGGCCAAAACATCGCGCGCAAGAGATCGAACCAGTACCGTGTCAGTGCGGAGCAACTTACCGGAGATTCCGAGTCAACAGAGGCGGAGCAGTTCCCGCAGTTCACTTTCCCCGATTGTCAGGCACAGCGGCGGCCAGTCGACACTCGTCCAAAGGGGAGTGATGAAGAATTTGATAGTTTTGTGTGAGTGTTTGTATTAGCGAGTTACCGAGCAGTTGTGTGTGTGTGCGTCTGAGTGTGTGCGTGTTGTTGTGTACAAGAGCTACTAGTAAAGACTCTCAACTTCGTTTCAATGTGTAATCACTGGCAAATGTGTACGGTAATTTGTGTGTACACATTCAGAAAAGTATTGTGCACTTTTGTGTATTTATGTGCATGTGTATCGTACAGAAATGCAAATGTTTGGCCAGATTTTGAGCGAAAAATACTAGAAAACTTAATTACGTAGAAAATAAGTTAACTGGGAAACAGTGTGCACGAATAATGTTTCTGGCAAATGTAAACGCTTTATAGACAATAATTCTACAAATACAGCTAAAATCCGCGGTTTTGCGGACAATTTTAGCAAGTTTCGTGTTTTGAAGTGGATACACTGTAGAGCCACATTGGTCCGAAATAATAGCCTAATCTTCACCCAAAGTGTGATTTCTAGACCTTTAAAAAGGTGGGTTAGCATAGCAGACAAACTACTCATCAGAGTTTAGGCCGCTCTAGTGCAACCTCTGAGCTTGAACTACATGATGCCTTATCTACTGACAAATACATGTTAGTTATTTGCCGCCTGGGCCTATCCAAATATCACATACTTGGTCATCTTCTAAGTTTTACCCTTTACCTTTGGCTACTGAGCGATCACTACTCTTTCTCAGGTCTTTAGCACAGTCGGCTGGTGTAGTCTTAAAAAATCTTTCTTAAAGTACAGTGTATAAAGCTAACAAGCTGATTAAAGAGGAGGAAAAATGGTATTCTGGCTGTTTGGGTTGTTGGTTTTGATCGGAATTCACGCCTCAAATGGTAATCTGCCGAATATGACAGTATTCTGTTTGTAGTGCTTTTCATAATGTTTATTTTTTGTATTGTAGGTAGTATGAGCATCACCGCCGAAGCAACGATTTTCAGCGATGAGTTTTTGAACGGAAAGAAACAAGGGAACACAAGCATACTAGGCTATGTCAAGTTTGAACAAACCGACAAGAAAAATGTCACGGTAGGTAAAGGCTGTACCGGAGTTTTCCACTTACAAGACCTGTCTTTTAACTGGAAAATGCCCAAATTTAGGATCACTTTTTGGCGCCGTTTTGAAGACCATGGTCTTATAACTGGAAAATGTTATTTCGCTTAAAAAACACGGATTTTTGGCCAAACATTAAATTGATCTTGACGTAGATGGTTGTTCCTGGAATTCCTGAGCATTTTAAGGTTAATTTGCAAAACTTTCTTCGAAATTTCTCAAAGAAATAGTGTTGAAGCATAGCAGAGTACTGTATTGTATCGAAAACAAAAACCAGAATATCGTGTTTTACATTTGAATGTACTTCTTCCCTTGTTTTCTAAGGATAGACAGCTTTTGTTCTCTTTTAAAACATTTACTTGCGTGATAAAATTGGCCAATTTAACTAAGACAATGGTCTTTTAACTGGAAAATGGATGTCAACGAACTCAGTTTTCTGACCACCTAATAGAAGACCGTGGTCCTATAACTGGAAACAAAAACCTATTTAAAGACCATGGTCTTCTAACTATGGTGGTCTTATAAGCGGAAATCTCCGGTACAGGCCAAGCTAGGTTTCGCTACGGACTTGTGAGGGAAGCGGCGTGCATTTCACTTATGCATGACGCGCTGATTATATGAATTAGATTAAGTGACACTATTCCCTAATTATTTGGAACGGAGGGCTTCTATTCAGCACTGTGATCAGGTTTTAGGCTCGTAGGTTCTGAATGAATGAACCTTAGAATAATGTTAGATTCAATCTTAGTCTTAAGTTAAAGATGGTAGGTTTTTCCGCTAATGTGGGCTGGGTAGTGTCCCATGGGTCTAGGACAACTCGCCACCACCGACTCGCCGCCGGACAACTCGCCACGGACAACTCGCCACAGGGACAACTGGCCACTGGACAACTCGCCACCGGACAACTCGCCACCTGGACAACTCGCCAGCGGACAACTCGCCACCGGTAAAAACTTGGAATTTATAAAAAAAACTTAAAAAACCGCCGCTATAGAATAAACGTGTGTTTATACCTTATAGAGTGAGCATTTGGTCTTTATGCTGAGGGAACTATTTGCAGCAAGCTGAAATTTTTATGAAACTATGGTGGGTGACCCAGAACCAAGAAATACAGTTAGAAATTACTGTATGCTCCAGAAATCCGATTCCATGTCTATGTCAATGTCAATGTCAATCTACCAAAGTATTCGAAAATTCCCAACTGTTCTAGTAACTGTGAAGTAAAACTGCTACACTGAGCGCATTATTTTCTACTGCAAAAAGTTTTAAATTTAGAATCAGCTTTAAAATGCAAGGCTTTCGTGTTTACAACTTCAAAAGATATGTTTTCGTAATTATTCTGCCTATACTGTAGTTTGTTTACCAAGAAGCAAACAGAGATGCGCTTTTGCTTTGTTTATAAACAGTTAGAAATTCAATAAATATTCAAAAATGAAACAGGAAAACTGCTTTTGAATGGAAAAAAGTTGTGAAAATCAGTGAAAAAGCACAGTTAACAGAAATGCACACATAAATTCTGTTTCTAAATGGCTAATGTGTATGATACGACAGAAAAAATTACAGAAATTGCTGAAAACAAATTCACAAATTCAAAAGGGTATTTAGTAGTCACTAAATCTGAATATGTAGTCGTAGTCTTGCTGCAACAGCAGTGACACTGCTCAACCACACTCGACTCAGTACGGCATAACTCATTGAGGCATAACACAAATTTAGCACGTTTTTTCTTATTAGCGGTAACTGCCTGAACAGCAGTGGTACGGGCCAAGCAAGCTCTATACTGTAAGGTATAAACATGCGTTTATTCTATAGCGGCGGTTTTTTTAGTTTTTTTATAAATTCTAAGTTTTTACCGGTGGCGAGTTGTCCGGTGGCGAATTGTCTGGTGGCGAGTTGTCCCGGTGGCGAGTTGTCCGGTGCATACATGTAACAGCTCCGGGCCGACCTGGGGGGAGGGGGGTAGGGGGGGGGGTTTCCTCAGGTGGGGGGTCGAGGGGGGGTTTCGCCCAGGTGGGGGTCCCAAATTTCAAAAAGCTCCAAAACGCCTAGAAATGCGTTTTTAGCACGTTTTTCTCAGTAAGGACGCTAAAAATCGCTATTTTAAGCTGCCAAATAGCGTTTTAAAGCTAAAAACAAGCAAAAAATGGCAAAAAGAGCTTCCAAAAACACCGATTTTTCTTAAATATCAGCAGTGGAAACGCCAAATTCGGTTTCCAAAGGCTTTTCAAGTGAATTTTAGGCTAAAAATTAGTGATTTCTGACCCAGTTTGTTAATACTGGAGCCACTACTAGTACTTGTATTTTTTGGTCAGGGGGAGGGGTCCCTTAACCTGTCTCGGGGGGGGGGGGGGGGGTGGGGGGGGAGGGGGGGTTTGGCCTTTCCAGCAGGGGGGGTAACCCCCCCAAACCCCCCCTAGTACATGTATGGTCCGGTGGTGAGTTGTCCGTGGCGAGCTGTCCGGCGGCAAGTCGGTGGCGGCGAATTGTCCGGCTCCCGTTTCCCATAATTGCCGAATGTATTCTCAGAAAATCTGCACCAAATTAATATCAAGTTGCTTTCTACTGAAGGCCGACCAAGCAATTAATAGCTATTCAATTTCAAAATAACTTTACTCGGAAACGCTATACCATACCATAAGCGGCGATAGGTGCCGTGCCTGACTGTGTTAGTGCAGTTACTTTTGAAATCAAATCAAATTTTCTATTCGCACCCGATCTGGCGGTAGAAATGGAGTGTGAAGATTATTCTATTCTAGATAACCGGGCAACTGTGGAACATTAAGCCTGAGAATACGTCACACGGATTTCACATCCACGCTCTGGGCAACATAACCGGCGGATGTAAGTCGGCTGGTGGTCATTACAATCCCGAAAACAAGACTCACGGTCCGCCCACCTCCAAAACACGACATGTTGGCGACCTTGGAAACATCTTAGTTGATACAAAAGGCAATGCCAAAATCAAGACCACCGATTGGATGATCAAACTGATTGGTGATCATTCAATCATTGGTCGGGCGGTGGTAGTGCATGCGAACAAGGACAACGGTAAAAAAGCTAATAGTGCAGGCAGGAGAATAGCCTGCGGGGTGATTGGAATCAGCAGTGCCAATTACGACCCGGCCCCCAAACCCAAAACCACTCCTAAACCAAGCCCCACCACCAAGGAAACCTCTGGCACCAATCAGTTGACTGTTAACTTTTTGTTGGTGATCGGTTTGAGCTTTCTGCTTTGGTGTCAAGTGTCGAAAGGCTGAGTTTGCGTCCTTTTATAGATTATAACTGTTTTCTTGGCTTTTACTTGGTTCTTTAATTTACTCAAGTCAATTTTGCATAATGAGCCATTTACGTGCCTTTGACTGTGCCTTATGACTGTAGGTAATAATATTCAAGAGGTCGTTTGTTTCTATAATAAAGGTTTAAGTCTCAAATCCAGAGTAAACGTTTGTTGATAAACACATAGAGAACAGTGATTTCGATCAAACAGACAGAAATCTTTCTAAAAAGTACCAAAACCAAATTCCGAAGAAATGGTTTAGGAAGAGCCAATTACCTTTAGATTCGGGTAATTACCACTCAGCAAATGTGAAATCTGCTACGAAAGTCTGATAAACCTTAGTCTGACGGGTTTACGCTCTCACTGTTCGATCCGATCCGATCCGATGTGCGGCGGGGCCTTGCGGCGTACGATCAGGACAGACTCGTGGTCCATTTCGTGACCCCCTGTCAGTCAGAGAGACTAAGCCATAGACGAATCGGTTCCTTTCATGGCTTACCTCTCCGACTATGGCTATGATGTTCCATCGATGGCTATTGAACGCCTACTTAGCCATACATGGCTACTTAGCCCTCTATGGCTACTTAGCCCTCTATGGCTACTTAGCCTTCTATGGCTACTACTCTTCCACAGCATAGCCAACTATGGCTATGTAGCCATCTATGGCTACATAGCCATCTATGGCTACGTAGCCATAGATAGCTAATAAGGCTGGGCCTCCTCGAGTTTAGCCATAGATGGCTACATAGCCATAGATGGCTACGCATCAACATAGCCATCTATGGCTATGTAGCCATCTATGGCTAAAAGTGTGGGGCCACCTCGATTTTAGCCATAGATGGCTACATAGCCATAGATGGCTATGTAGCCATAGATGGCTATGTAGCCATAGTTGGCTACCGCTGTTTCACAGCATAGCCAATTATGGCTACTTAGCCATCTATGGCTATGTAGCCATCTATGGCTACGTAGCCATCTATGGCTAAAAGTGGGCGGACCCTGTTTTTGTAGTCATAGGTGGCTACATAGCCATAGATAGCTATGTTGATACGTATTTGGCTGAAAGTGAGTGGGGCCTGCCTTTGTAGTCATTGATAGCTACTTAGCCCTCTATGGCTACCCTGTTCAGGCAGACCAAACTCCGATTGGAGTAGTTTTCTGATGGTTCCCAATGAGCCCCTCGCATGACAGGACCGAATGTTATGACTTTTCGTGGTGGGACCCTAACCGGGAAGATTTGTCATCAGTAAGAAGTGCGCCAAATTCAAATCACTCAGGTACTGGCACCTTCTACTGAACCTAAATCGTCTTCATCCTCCAGGCCACCTCTGCCATTCGCTGACTTCCAGATCATACCAGAACCACTTCGATCATCCAGCCCGCCACTCACGATTTGCACATCATCAATCTTCGCCAAAGTACTATCCTGAGAATTGGCCGATTTAGAGTGGAAGAAGGTGAAGCTGCCGATTTTCCTTCAGCTTTCCACGATTCCCACTCTTCTAGCTTCTGTACTTCTTTGCATGGTTTCTCCTTCGAGGCACACCACTTCGATCCACTTCAAATCGCGCTGCCAAAGTACTATCCTGAGAATCGGCCGATTCGGAGTGGAAGAAGGTGAAGCTGCCGATTTTCCTTCAGCTTCTTTGAGGCACACCACTTCGATCCACTTCAAATCGCCCTGCCGAAGTACTATCCTGAGAATCGGCCGATTCGGAGTGGAAGAAGGTGAAGCTTCCGATTTTCCTTCAGCTTTACATTGTTTTAAGTCTTGTAGCTTCCATACTGCTTTGAAGCTTACTGGGCCTCCAGCCACACCGCTTCTAATCCACTTTGAATCGTCCTGCCGAAGTACTGCCCCGGAATCGGCCGAGTTTGGAGTGGTAAGAGGTGAAGCTGCCGATTTTCCTTCAACTTTCCGTTATTTTAACTACTGCTTCAAATAGAAAGTTTGCATCAAATATGCTTACTGCAGTATCCGATCCAATCGGGACCATCATATTCAGACTTAGCTAAGCGAGAGCTTTTGATTGAGTGCCTACATGCCTATGTTACGACGCAGCGTTAAAAAGTTAGAAAATTTGCATAAAAAATTTGCATATTCAAAATGTCAATTTTTACGTAGCCATCTATGGCTACATAGCCATCTATGGCTACGTAGCCTTCCATGGCTAAAATGGCTCAATCGTTTTTAGCCATAAAAGGCTACATAGCCATAGATGGCTATGTAGCCATAGATGGCTACATAGAATCCGATAGCCATCTATGGCTACTCTCAAAATGAAACTGAAATTGCTGATCGGCAAATTCCGAATTTCAGTTTCATTTTGAGAGTAGCCATAGATGGCTATCGAATTTTACATAGCCATCTATGGCTACATAGCCTTCCATGGCTAAAATGGCTCAATCGTTTTTAGCCATAAAAGGCTACATAGCCATAGATGGCTATGTAGCCATAGATGGCTACATAAAAACCCGATAGCCATCTATGGCTACTCTCAAAATGAAACTGAAATAGCTGATCGGCAAATTCTGAATTTCAGTTTCATTTTGAGAGTAGCCATAGATGGCTATCGAATTTTACATAGCCATCTATGGCTACGTAGCCTTCCATGGCTAAAATGGCTCAATCGTTTTTTAGCCATAAAAGGCTACATAGCCATAGATGGCTATGTAGCCATAGATGGCTACATAGAATCCGATAGCCATCTATGGCTACTCTCAAAATGAAACTGAAATAGCTGATCGGCAAATTCCGAATTTCAGTTTCATTTTGAGAGTAGCCATAGATGGCTATCGAATTTTACATAGCCATCTATGGCTACGTAGCCTTCCATGGCTAAAATGGCTCAATCGTTTTTAGCCATAAAAGGCTACATAGCCATAGATGGCTATGTAGCCATAGATGGCTACATAGAATCCGATAGCCATCTATGGCTACTCTCAAAATGAAACTGAAATAGCTGATCGGCAAATTCCGAATTTCAGTTTCATTTTGAGAGTAGCCATAGATGGCTATCGAATTTTACATAGCCATCTATGGCTACGTAGCCTTCCATGGCTAAAATGGCTCAATCGTTTTTAGCCATAAAAGGCTACATAGCCATAGATGGCTTGTAGCCTTTTATGGCTACATAGAATCCGATAGCCATCTATGGCTACTCTCAAAATGAAACTGAAATAGCTGATCGGCAAATTCCGAATTTTAGTTTCATCTTGAGAGTAGCCATAGATGGCTATCGGATTCTATGTAGCCATCTATGGCTACATAGCCATCTATGGCTATGTAGCCTTTTATGGCCAAAAACGATCGAGCCATTTTAGCCATGGAAGGCTACGTAGCCATAGATGGCTATGTAGCCATAGATGGCTACGTAAAAATTGACATTTTGAATATGCAAATTTTTTATACCAATTTTCTAACTTTGTAACGCTGCTTCGTAACATAGGCATGTAGGTACTCAATCAAAAGCTCTCGCTTAGCTAAGTCTGAATATGATGGTCCCGATTGGATCGGATACTGTAGTAAGCATATTTGATGCAAACGTTCTATTTGAAGCACTAGTTAAAATAACGGAAAGTTGAAGGAAAATCGGAAGCTTCACCTTCTTCCACTCCGAATCGGCCGATTCTCAGGATAGTACTTCGGCGGGGCGATTTGAAGTGGATCGAAATGGTGTGCCTCGAAGAAGCTGAAGGAAAATCGGCAGCTTCACCTTCTTACACTCCAAATCGGCCGATTCTCGGGTTAGTACTTCGGCGGCGCAATTTGAAGTGGATTGAAGAGGTGTGCCTCAAAGGAGAAAGCATGTCAAAGAAGTGCAGAAGCTAGAAGATTGGGAATCGTGGAAAGCTGAAGGAAAATCAGCAGCTTCACCTTCTTCCACTCCAAATCGGCCGATTCTTGGGATAGTTCTTCGGCGGGACGATTTAAAGTAGATCAAAGTGGTGTGGCTGGAAGGAGAGAGTTTGTTGAAGAAGTACAGAAGCTAGAAGAGTGGGAATCGTGGAAAGCTGATGGAAAATCGGCAGCTTCACCTTCTTCCACTCCAAATCGGCCGATTCTCGGGATAGTACTTCGGCGGGACGATTTAAAGTAGATAAAAGTGGTGTGGCTGGAAGGAGAGAGTTTGTTGAAGATGTACAGAAGCTAGAAGAGTGGGAATCGTGGAAAGCTGAAGAGAAATCGGCAGCTTCACCTTCTTCCACTCCAAATCGGCCGATTCTCGGGATAGTACTTCAGTGAGACGATTTAAGGTAGATCAAAGTGGTGTGGCTGGAAGGAGAGAGTTTGTTGAAGAAGTGGAGAAGCTAGAAGAGTGGGAATCGTGGAAAGCTGAAGGAAAATCGGCAGCTTCACCTTCTTTGACTCCAAATCGGCCGATTCCCGGGATAGTACTTCTGTGAAGATTGATGACGTGCAAATCGTGAGTGGCGGGCTGGATGATCGAAGTGGTTCTGGTACGATCTGGAAGTCAGCGAATGGCAGAGGTGGCCTGGAGGATGAAGACGATTTAGGTTCAGTAGAAGGTGCCAGTACCTGAGTGATTTGAATTTGGCGCACTTCTTACTGATGACAAATCTTCCCGTTTAGGGTCCCACCACGATAAAGTCCTAACATTTGGTCCTGTCATGCGAGGGGCTCATTGGGAACCATCAGAAAACTACTCCAATCGGAGTTTGGTCTGCCCGAACAGGGTAGCCATAGAGGGCTAAGTAGCCATCTATGACTACAAAGGCAGGCCCCGCTCACTTTCAGCCAAATACGTATCAACATAGCTATCTATGGCTATGTAGCCACCTATGACTACAAAAACAGGGTCCGCCCACTTTTAGCCATAGATGGCTACGTAGCCATAGATGGCTACATAGCCATAGATGGCTAAGTAGCCATAATTGGCTATGCTGTGAAACAGCGGTAGCCAACTATGGCTACATAGCCATCTATGGCTACATAGCCATCTATGGCTATGTAGCCATCTATGGCTAAAATCGAGGTGGCCCCACACTTTTAGCCATAGATGGCTACATAGCCATAGATGGCTATGTTGATGCGTAGCCATCTATGGCTATGTAGCCATCTATGGCTAAACTCGAGGAGGCCCCGCCTTTTTAGCTATCTATGGCTACGTAGCCATAGATGGCTATGTAGCCATAGATGGCTACATAGCCATAGTTGGCTATGCTGTGGAAGAGTAGTAGCCATAGAAGGCTAAGTAGCCATAGAGGGCTAAGTAGCCATAGAGGGCTAAGTAGCCATGTATGGCTAAGTAGGCGTTCAATAGCCATCGATGGAACATCATAGCCATAGTCGGAGAGGTAAGCCATAAAAGGAACCGATTCGTCTATGGCTTAGTCTCTCTGACTGCCTGTGATTCGTCATCTCAGACAACGCCCTTCTTTCACTGCCAGCCACTTAGCCCTGCTGTTGGGTGCCGGTCACCAAGAGGGTGGCCGGCGTGTTGATGCCATGATGCTGACAGCTCCCGACGGCCGCTGGTGCCCCATATGCCAGAGGACTCCCGGCATAGTTGGTTTCTCAGACAGCTTCTGACATCGTATCTGACATCTTCTTTTGTTTTATTTGTTTTACTGCTTCTGCCTAAGCACCGTTTTACAGGTGTCTGGCTTTAAAAAAGGAAGTAAAGATTGATTGATTGATTGATTGATCGTAGATCTTCTTGTCCAACGCGGAATGCTTTTGTAGCGCCTTCGTGATTAGGCAGATCCAGTCGGTTCCCATTTAGCTACTAGGCTGTCACCAGTTTTCGGTGGCTTGGGTTGAGCTTTGCGCCGACCACCAACTCTTTGTTTCTTGCCAAGTTTCTTGCCGCACCAAGAGGATGAGCGCACAACGTCGCGCACAGTGGCTGTGCGGCCTAAACCACTACACCAACTGTGCCGGCGCTGCTCATTGTTGTACAGGTTGTTAAAAAATTGGAATTTGTCTTCAGCTTTTAGCTGTCGGTCTCAATTTAAAGAACGCGCAATTGCCGATCGATTGCTTGATCACCAGCCAAAGACAAGCCACCGAGTCGGGTACTGTAACAGAGTAAAGTAAGCAACTTCAGTACACTGCTTTTTCATTGTGCTTTTCAGTTTTTTAATGTTTTTGTCATGCTTTTGCCAAAAATTCGTAGTGGAAAGTGTGTGCTAGTTTCATACTAAGCTCAGTGTACCTCCAGTAGCTATCCTATCAATCAAGAGCTGAATGGTATACTTGAAGAAGAGGATTTTGAATTAGACCAACTTTTGAATTTCAATTAAATTAAACTAATTGAATTGAAAGTAAAAACGGGCCAATTACATGAATTCCAATTACAACTAAATTAATTTTTTACATCACTACTCCAAATTTTTTTATGCAGAATCCATAAAATAATTAAAGAAAACTGAAAACAGAATGAAAAAGCAGTGTACTGAAGTTGCTCGCTTTACACTGTTACAGTACCCGACTCCGTGGCTTGTTTTTGGCCAGTCACAAACCAATCGATCGGGCATTGCGCTGCGCGCTCTTTCAATTGAAACCGCCAGCTAAGACAACCGTCTGCTCAAACTGCTGGAACCAAATTCCCGTTTTTTGGACACCCACTACAATGAGAAGACAGAGAACAAAAAGTTTTGAAAACACAGGAAAATTACTAAAACAAATCCACCAAGATGCCGGCACAGTTGGTGTAGCCACAAAGCCACTGCGCGCGACGTCGTGCGCTCATCCTCCTTCTTGTGGCAAGTTTCTTGCCGCAAAGAGTTGGTGGTCGGCACAAAGCTCCACCCAGGCCACCGAAAGCTGGTGACAGCGAGTAGGTAAAATAGGAACCGACTGGATCTGCCGTTGCACCGAAGCCGCTTCAAATCAAGCCACATTGGAGGAGAAGATCACCGACGTCAGGAGTTGTCCATGGAAACTGACTAAGCCTGGGGGCCTCTCTCACACCAGGGGCGCACCAAACGGACGTTGGGAGCCGACATCACCATTACGTCAACGCGCCAGGCACTCTCTTAGTAGCTGGCGCCCAACAGCATGACTAGAGTGGCTGGCAGGGACGGAAGGGAAACGTCCGAGTTGACGAACCACAGGGGTCGCGAAATGGACCACATTGGTCTGATGGTAGGGCCGTAAGGTCCCCGCACATCCAATCGGATCCATCTAGATTTAGTAAAGCTTCAAAGGTGACATTGACAACCTGGGGATCTAACTGCACCCCTAGGACTAAGTTCTTTATGTAGTTTGTTTTGTTCAAAGCGCCAAAGGCTAGTGATTTACTGCGAAAACAAAAGTGCATCTAGTACGCAAACAGAACAAAAGAACACAAGTGTTGTTCAGAAAGGAAGCTGAGAAATTAGGAGATCAGATGAAGATCAGCAGAGCCAACAGGGCGGCCACCACACCCACGTCCTTCTTGACGGCTCGGTTGCAGAGGTTGCCTTTACAGCAGCACACATGAATCCCAGCCAAGGTAGTACAGGGGCCGGGTTGACAGGGGATACCATCAGATTCCTCTTCACCGCAACCATATCGCCAGCCGGTGTCAAGCTCGTTGTTGCCACCGATATTTCCTTTTGCCCTGCCTTTCGCGCACGTATCGCCTGGACACTCCTTCGCCTCGCTCTTGAACTGGGTGTAACACTTGTGGGCCGTAGCTACGACCACCATCAACCACAACACACAACACACTCGACAGTACAGCATTTACAATGTAAGCAAGAGACCAGTAAAAGATACAATGACTTGATTCTGGCTGGCAGCCTTTTTTATACTCAAGTCTGGTATGTGGTACTATTGCTAAGTAAAATATAATTTTAATTTTAATTATATTTTTTAGAAATTTACTGATACAAGTAAATTATTTGGTAAGTAAATTATAATTCTAATTAAATTAAAAGTGAATTTCTGCCTTAAGTAAATTATGAGTATAATTTTAATTAGTGTTCCGACGATATCAAAATTCGTCGATATTCGATATCGATATCGATATTTTCAGCTCAATATCGATCGATATCGATATCGATATCGATATTTATAGTTGTGCGAGAAAATCTGAAAATTTGAAAGAGCAAACTGCTGTAGCTGCTTATCAGTCAAGCACTGATACAATCAGCGATCGGATATCAATAAGTAGAGAATCACAGAAAAGGTAGAGGCCTTCTGAAACCCTTCAATCAAAAAGTTGACCCCTCAGGCCGATGCCCCACACTCATTAGGCATAAATGAGCTCAGACAGAATAGCGTATTTTAACTTGGGTTAATGACAAATATGCCAAAAAAAACTTGACTTTAGTAAAAAAATCGGACTTTTTTGCTCACCATCCTTTCAAATACCCATCAGCCGGCGGTAACCCCTCAGGATTTGAAAATTTACCGCCCCTCAGCCGAAAAGCTAGCCCATGTCTGCTTTAAGTGTGTGGACTGAGCAACTCTCCAGCGTTGCTGCAGACGTTTAAGAACCTAAGCGTTGTTGTAAGAATGCCGAGAAATTGATGTTTCTGCGAGCTATCAGATTTTGACTATTATAACATCGATTTCCGAGCTGACAAAAAGAAATGTTCTTTACTGGTCCAGAGAAATAAACTTTTTGTCATTTTTGTTTTTTTTCCTACTTTTTCGCACATAAAATATCGAAAATATCGATGCGAAATATCGCGATATCGATATCGATATCGATATTGGAAAAAGGGTCGATATATCGACTTTTCGATATCGATATCGATATATCGTCGGAACCCTAATTTTAATTACATTTTTTTTAGAAATTTACTAATACAAGTAAATTGTTTGGTAAGTAAATTACAATTAAATTACAGGGTGTGTCAAAAAAAACAACCCAGCAGTGTTTTTGCTGTAGCAACCGCAAATCTCAACCGATTTGAATGAATCCTGCTTTAAATGAAAGATAAATAAATTCTTGAAAGATTGGTGAAGGCCCTATTAAGATACGATGCTTAGTTCCTGAGATATTTTCCTTCAAACTCAAAACAGAGATTTTGGCAGTGAACAAGAGCGATTCCGTTGCACTTCACAACAAAACGGATTCCTACTGCTGAGGGGCAACAAGACTTTTACAAATGAAGTAACCAAGCATGTGTGGCACCAGAAAAACCTCGTTGCGTTAGCCCTGAGCAGTAGGAATCGGTTTTATTATGAAGTGCAACAGAATAATAAAAATCGCTCTTGTTCATAGCCAAAATCTGTTTTGACTTTGAGTACAAATATCTCAGGAACCAAGCATCATATCTTAATGAAAGCTTCACCAAACTTTCAAGAATTAATTTATCTTTCATATAAAATAGGACTCACTGAAATCGGTTGAGATTTGCGGCTGCTACAGTAAAAAATCTGCTGGGTTGTTTTAATCTCTGTTGTGTACTGCCAAAATCTCTGTTTTGATTTTGAAAGCAATTATCTCAGGAACTAAGCAACCCATCTTAATATAAGCTACTCCAGTCGTTCAAGAATTTATTTATCTTTCATTTAAAGCAGGATTCATTCAAATCGGTTGAGATTTGCGGTTGCTACAGCAAAAAATCTGCTGGGTTGTTTTTTTTTGACACACCTTGTATATTTCAAATAAATTTAGTTCGCAACAGTAGTGTGTGGACGTCCAAAATTACGTAATGGCCTAAAGGGGAAGGGGGTTCGCCAATCATTACTACGTATTACGGTCGGAGGAGGGTCCGAGATTTTATTACCGGAGTTTTCCGCTTATAAGACCCCTCTGGTTATAAGACTCGGGTCTTAACTGGGTTTCTTTTCCGATTCTAAGACCCCGGTGTTATACCAGGTGGTCAGAAAGCAGGGTTTGTCAGGGGGCATTTTCCAGGTATTAGACCCGGGTCTAAGCTCATAATGGTGTTTTCGTGCTATTTGAATAACAATTACATACAATGTATGTACCAACATAATGATACAGTAACCGCTACAGTTTTACTTTACAGTACTTTGCTAGTGTTGACTACTTCCCATAGCCTCTATTGGTTTCCAACCCATAAACACATCGCTTCCATGGGTCGCCGGGGGCCGCAGATTATGTAGACCAGATGTTGTAACCTTTAGGTTCTTCTGTAGTGATTGCCTATCAAAGGGTTGTTTACTCATAAGATCAATTTTCTCAAAAATCTTAAGAACCTACTCTTTAAATAAGTGTTTCCAGAGCTTTGTAGTTTTCTCAGTCCCAGAGTGCAAGATTTGGCTGTAAAATCTAAATGAACAAACAGACGTATTTTTAGAGCTTCTTTGATTTGTGTGAAAAAGGGTGCGCTTGTTTACAGCCGGGCATTTATTTAGGTTGAAGTGTTTGAATTTTTTTGCATTGTTGGGAAAGTAAGCTCACAATAACAGATCAAACAAAATCCGATTAACACCATCTGTCAGTGGCTGGGCAAAAACGAATCTGGTTCGTAACGTCGGTTGTCAAAAGTGGATCGATGTGAAAATTTATAAAAACCTAATACCCAATCCCAATATGTGACACCTCAATACATGTACTAGGGGGGTTTGGGGGGGTTACCCCCCCCTGCTGGAAAGGCCAACCCCCCCTTACCCCCCCCCGAGACAGGTTAAGGGACCCCTCCCCCTGACCAAAAAATACAAGTACTAGTAGTGGCTCCAGTATTAACAAACTGGGTCAGAAATCACTAATTTTTAGCCTAAAATTCACTTGAAAAGCCTTTGGAAACCAAATAAGGCGTTTCCACTGCTGATATTTAAGAAAAATCGGTGTTTTTGGAAGCTCTTTTTGTCATTTTTTGCTTGTTTTTAGCTTTAAAACGCTATTTGGCAGCTTAAAATAACGATTTTTAGCGTCCTTACTGAGAAAAACGTGCTAAAAACGCATTTCTAGGCGTTTTGGAGCTTTTTGAAATTTGGGACCCCCCACCTGGGCGAAACCCCCCCCCCCTCGACCCCCCACCTGAGGAAACCCCCCTACCCCCCTCCCCCCAGGTCGGCCCGGAGCTGTTACATGTATGGACACCTCAATACCCAATACGGGCGAAAAGTCGAATTTCGAAAACAGGTATATTCCTTATCATTAATACTGGAAGGACAGACATTTTTATTATTTTTGGTACAAAGACAGAAACCTCATTGCTTGGGTCATGCTTGTAGGAAATAATAGGCCAGTATTGTATAAGAAATTACCGCATAAATTCAGCTACCATAATAACTTTTACGCTGAAAGTCACTTTGCCTTTACTTTAGAGATTTTGGGAACCATCGTAGCGGTCGGTCAAAGGTATCTTAGGTTGGCAATATGTTTTATTTATATGTTTTGGCTTAAACCCGGCTACCCAAGGCGCCACTGGTCTGTTGTTTTTTATCATACGTGCGATTAAGCTACTAACATAACATCAGCGTGTTTTGTTGGTTGTAAGATTGAATCTAAACCTGTCTGTATGTAAGGTAAGGTGTGCTGCACAATGCAAAGAATCTTTCTTATTAACGAATAAGGCTGACTGACGGAATACCTGGACATGGGGAGTTTAGCCAAAGCCTAAGATTGGTTTGAATTTTCCGCTATTTCCTGATAGGAACCCAAATCGAATCCCTGCCGAACTGAAATACGATACAAGGGAAATTTAGAAGGTCTTTTCCCCCACCCACGACACACAGATTTCTACAATTTATATTTGGTAATGCCCCCGAATCTTTCAAGCTTGGCTGTTAAGCTTGAGCTTAAAACAAGGTTGCGGATATGCACTAGTCTGAATCTTAAACAAACTGAACTGTATGTGTATGATTTGATTACCTTCTCTCACTCTTTTGCGTGTGTTTTATTTTATTCTTGTATTCGATTGTCTCCCAAGTGTGTATGCATTTTTGATGGTGTCTTTGTTGTATTGACATGCCCGGCGGGACGCCGAAAGAGTCGGAATAAACTTAGGGTAATTTGTCGCTTTCGCTTTCGCTTGTGGTGGTGGGGGTAAAAGTGCGGTTATCAGTATTTATTGTATAATAAAAATAAATAATCTTTTTTTGCTGTTGTTGGTTAAAAATTATTTGACAAAAAATTTCGAATTGTTATCTGTTTTTTATAAACAATACTTACTGATGATTTTTGTAGGGTTGACAGATAGTTCGAAAACGCAGCGGTTTGCGTTTTGGAGAAATTTAGTAAAGGTAAAATTTCGCAATCCGGGTCATTATTTATCAGCAGTTTCTTAAGAGATTCCGGTTTTGACATATTTTCAATTTTTGCCATTTTTGAGGAGTTTGTCTGAGCTTAAATTGCACGGCAATTGGCTAGAAGACTGCAGTCATGTCTTGTTAATCACAGACAAGTTGGGCTCTGCTAATTTTGGATCGTCAGGTGTAGCTGGGGGGGGGGAAATCAGGAACCGATCCCAAACAAAAATTAATGTGGTTAATGATCATAATTAATTATAAATTAACGATTTCTATCGATAAATATCGATTATCGAAAAATTTTTTGGCAAAATTCCAAAATTTTAAAATCGTCCAAAATGGTCAAGTCATATATCATTTGAAAGACCTTCGCCTGGCAAGTCTAATGATCACTAAATCAGCATAGGAAACACCCCGGGGGGCCTGTTTTGCCAAATATAAAAGTACCCCTTGAGACGCATCAGTATAGCCACGCTCCAGAGGCCTGTTTTTCCAATATAAAAATACCCCTAGAGACACGCATCAGAATAGGCACGCTCCGGAGGGCCTGTTTTCCAAATATAAAAATACCCCTACAGGGACGCATTAGTATAGGGACGCTCCGGAGGGCCTGTTTTAAAAACATAAAAATACCCCTAGGGGGCGCATCAGTATAGGGACGCTCCGGAGGGCCTGTTTTAAAAACATAAAAATACCCCTAGGGGGACGCATCAGTATAGGCACGCTCCGGAGGGCCTGTTTTCCAAATATAAATATACGTATACCCCTAGAGACGCATCAGTACAGGGCACGCTCCGGAGGGCCTATTTTCCAAATATAAAAATACCCCTAGGGGTGCGCATCAGTATAGGGCACGGTCCGGAGTCGTACAGTCATATGAAAGTTAATTAATTAGTATCTAATCCATTTCTGACCTTCCCTGATTTTTCTCCCCCCAGCTACACCTAACCCCTAATTTTTTATCCGGATTAGCGAATTTATTTCTGGATCATCGAATCAAAAAGCTAAAACACCGTTTTTCGAGTGGACAGCTTTTTTGGTTACAGTTGAATTTTGCAATTGTTTACCTTCAAAAAGCCCCTAAAAAGGCACAAAGTCACACTGTTAGTGTTACTCAACTCCATTCAAAATTCAGAAATTCAAGGGTTGCGCATGATTTTCTCCAAATCCGGATTAACGAATTAACTAACATACAAATTTCGAATTTGGGAAGGCACATAGTGTTCGAATTATCGAGACATATAGGTATCACGGGGCAACTTGCGACCGGATCTTGTCCGGATGGCGAATATCCGGATTAACGAGACATTATGATTAGAGATGCAACCGTAAGGAAAAATTCCGGATAACCGTATAGTGCCTCGGATTTGAGAAATACCGGATTATCCGGTATTATCTGGTATTTTAACCGGATAATAAGTCAAAAATACCAGATACCGGATAGTGTTTTTGAGCTCAAAATAGCAGCAAATTTAGCAGTTTTTTGGCTTTTTAATAGCTTTTCCTTATTGTGAGTCAGCTATGGTAGACAAAAATGCGATGTATTTTCCAGAAAATCGCCTATTTTGCTTTAAAATTAAAAAAAATTCCCTCCGAGTCAAGGGCGGTAGGGAGAGAAGGAGGTAAACCCCCTAAGCCCGGCCCATGTATGGTAAGTAATCGAATGTAGTAAAGTAGCGTTAGACAGCGGAAATTATAATTAATATGTTGTTTGTGCTGCTGTTGAGGTGCGCCCCTGATAAATAGATAATTTGTTATATTTGCACTGTCCTTTAGTGAATGACAACTCGTAGGCGTTTATCAGTTGACTGATAAGTTTTAATTTAAAAGAGACAAAAAGCAACTGCGCTTCAATCGGTCCAAACAGACTGATAATAATTTTGTTTAGTGTCACCTGGTTTTAGATGAGGCTTGAGCCTTGATATGAACTGGTTAGCAGCTTTCTGCTGTGTATTACCGTCTTTGGTGACCGTTTATGGCAATGTGGTGATTGCAAAGAGTCCGCTAATAGGGCGGCGGACCAGAGAGAACGTTCAGATTAACCACAACGAGGTCTACGTTTTTTCCTACAGCAAAACTGTTGGTGGCAACAACGGAACTGTCTTGGATCCAGTGAGAAGCATTCTTTAAACTCTGTAGTACTGTAAAATTGGCGAGAAAACACTTATTTTAGTTGACAATCGTGCAACTTTATTGCGATTTTTCGGAAAATGATTACATGTTTAGGGAGATGTGATAACAATAGACGTACAAATAGTGTCTAAGAAGTACCAAACAATCGCCGCAAAGTATCCTCTACTTTTATCTGCTCTCAGTCCTATAAGCTCGGTCGCATGGCAAGTTCCACTCCAAATCGGGTAAGGAAATGTGATTTTGTCCTTGAAAGTTTGTTCGTGTGTTTATTTATCAGTCAGTGTTGGTCTGTTGGTCAAAAAATGGCTTCCGTTTCAGCGGTCTCAGTCAGTTCCACGTTCGGAAGGTGTTGTGTCCTTTGGAGTTTGACAAGGAGGAGTCAGACTTCGACCAGCACTCTGCAGTGGTTACCGTGAAAAGTTTAGCGCCCGATAAACTCAACTTCACTATTCAGGCCAAGGAATTCAATCAGGGACAGTTCATTGTTAAGTGAGTCTAGAACTAAAAAATGCTCGCGAGTCGCGTCTTGGCCATGGGTAGTTTACGCTATCCCGTGTGTCACGGCGGCCCCGGCACCCGTTGAAGCGGTGTGTTTGTGGGTTCGAAACCTGTCGAGGCGATGGGAAGTAGTCGACACAAAGCCCAACCCAGGCCGTCGAAAGTCAGCAATGGCAAGTAGATAAATGGGGACCAAACCTTAGCTGTCTTGCACACACCGACAGCAAAAAGGGGAGGGTTGTTGTTAAGGAGGCTGCCGGACTTTGTGTCTCTTCCTGCTGTATAGCAGTTGGCTACTCCTAGCCCGAAAGGACAAAAAGTTACAACAACAACAACAGTGCTACAGTACAAACCATGGAAAGCATGCGATTTTCCGTGAGACACCGAAATTACATAGTTTGAGGGTTGACTGTGTTTAGGGATCGGCCGTTCCGTGACCTAACTGCTGCTGGGCGCCGAAATGGCCGAAAAATTGCTAAGGTCAATTGGGTGACCTGCGTAGGGCTTAGCGCTGGTCCCGTTGTGAGATTCCGTGGTTGACGGATCTCGTTTGCTCTCCGTGGTCTCTATTTACGGCTCAAAAGGCTTAGGCTTAGTGTCAGGCTTAGGCTTATACTTAACAACTGAATACAGCGAAAACAAAAAGTCGATGAAGGTGTGGGTTGACCGGCGACTCCCAGGCCATGTATGCCTGGAAATGCGTTTCTAGCAGGTTTTAATGAATAATAATTCCAAAATCACAATTTTACGTAGTAGTCGGGCGGTGGCTGGTTTAGTCATAAACTGTCTAAAGTTTTAGGCTGTAATTGAGGTTCTAGGGGAGGGGGTTGGGTGTGTGGCGCCGGCCGGTGGGGGGGGTTGAGCCAAAAATTTTGGGAGGGCTGTTGGGCAGCAAAAAACGCCCAAAAATCGAAAAAATCGCAATTTTTGTGCTAAACGTCAAAAATCGCTAATTTGGGTTCAAATACAGCTAAAAAGTGCTGTTTTACAGGCGCAATTTTTGTGTCTGAAATCACAAAAATTTGCTAAAAAATTACTTGCCAGAAAAATCGGAGGGGGGTCGGAAAAATCGTCTCAGCAGGGGGTCTGGCCTAAGTCGGGTGGGAGCAGACATGGGCAAAGGGGGGGCTGAGGGGGGGATTGGCCCCCCTCAGGCTCTGGCCCCCCCCTCAGGCTCTGACCTACCCCCCTCAGCCGGCCGCTACCCGCCCTCAGGAATTTTTTGGAAGAATTTAGTATAGAAAATTATGATAAAATATGCCTGGATTAGGTGTAAATGACTTCAGAATAGCTTATTTTAACGTATTTTAATGAAAAATCAGCCAAAAAACCTTGATTTTAGCCAAAAATCGGACTTTTTGGCTTACCACCCCCTCAGCCCCCCTCAGGCGCTCCTACCCCCCTCAGCCCCCCCTCAGGAATTGGAAATTCTACCCCCCTCAGCCGAAATGCTAGCCCATGTCTGGGTGGGAGGCAGACCACATGTATGAATTGTATTGAAGGGCACAGTATTGTGCAAACAGTCTCTGATTCCGTAAGGAATAAAATTAAATGATGATGGTATGAATATGAGTCTACTGTTGTTCCAGAGCCGATCAGCCGGATAAAACGAAGATTCAAGTCTCCTCTGTGGAGCCGCAATTCTTCCGAACATCGTTCCCTGCCGGGGCGGAGTCTCTGGAAATCGTGGTTAAAAGCCTAGAAAAGGATAATTTATGTGCACTGGTGCTTGTACAGAACCACACGGTATGCTCTTTTCTCTTTGTGTCTGATCTTCAAATCGAACGAAAACCAAAATTTCCAAAAAAGCAAAGTTCGAAGAAAACGAGCTAGCTTCGCAAACAAAACGTACTTGAACAAAAAGCTCGCAAAAAACAAGCAAATTAGAAAGCTCGGGAAGAAAGCTATTTTTTAACGTCTAAACTGCATTATTAGGAACTAAACTGGTGTGTGTTTAGTGTCCCTTTCTGGACAACCTAAACGAAGCAACGATGGCAGCTATAAGAAGCAGCTTTCTGTACCAGAACACTCTTCTGCTGAAGCGCAGTCTCTTTGTGGACACTGTCTTCATCGTCTTCATGCTCTTTACCGACGACAGACCGTGTGGACTAGTTGGAACCAGATCTAGTACTTTCTTTTATTTCGCTCTAGTTGCTCTCACGCTTACCTTCTTGTCATACTTGTATAGGTGATATCATACATGTAACAGATCCGGGGCGGCGTGAGGAGGGCGGTTTTCCGTCAGGTGGGGGTGGGGTTGAGGGATGGTTCATTTCGCCCAGCCAGAGGGGTTCAAAAATTTCGAAAATCTCCAAAGGGCCTTTTGAGCAAATTTTTGCAATTTTTTACAGTTTCAGACACAAAAATTGCCAAAATCGCCTGCAATACAGCACTTTTTAGCTGTATTTCAGCCCAAAACAGCGATTTTTTCGCGTATTTTAGTGCCCAACCCCTCCCAAAATTTAGGCTCAGACTCGCGTCACATGTATGGTACTGGTACAATACAGTCTGAAAGTTATCGTGTTGATCTAAAGTTCAGTTAAAGTTCAACCGATAACATTATTTTTAAATGCCATACTGTAACATTTTTCCAATTTTATTTCAATTAGTGGTTGTAGAGAATGAAGCGAATGAAGCCAAAACAATCGAGTTCGACGTGAGAGTGGGCCCGGCCACTAGAGACTATCTGCTTCCGGTCCTGTTGGTGCTGGCAACCCTCGTTCTCATCTACGTTCTCACTCTTGTCTTGCAGTTTGTAAATAGAAACAGGTCAGTCCGGATGCATCTGTAAAAAGAACAAATATCATGTACAGGATGTCCCAAAATGGTCATATTTCTTTTCGCTGTTATTTGCGCAAATTTTGATACACAAAATATCCTACAGTTTTGCAGAGTTTCTCCAAATTTCTGATCATTTGGTAAACATTTGAGGATATACAGGGTGCGTCAAAAAAAAACAACCCAGCAGATTTTTTGCTGTAGCAACCGCAAATCTCCACCGATTTGAATGAATCCTGCTTTAAATGAAAGATAAATAAATTCTTGAACGACTGGTGTAGCCTTTATTAAGATGCGTTGCTTAGTTCCTGAGATAATTGGTTTCAAAATCAAAACAGAGATTTTGGTAGTGCACAACAGAGATTAAAACAACCCAGCAGATTTTTTACTGTAGCAGCCGCAAATCTCAACCGATTTCAGTGAGTCCTATTTTATAAGAAAGATAAATTAATTCTTGAAAGTTTGGTGAAGCTTTTATTAAGATATGATGCTTAGTTCCTGAGATATTTGCACTCAAAGTCAAAACAGATTTTGGCTATGAACAAGAGCGATTTTTATTATTCTGTTGCACTTCATAATAAAACCGATTCCTACTGCTCAGGGCTAACGTAACGAGGTTTTTCTGGTGCCACACATGCTTGGTTACTTCATTTGTAAACGTCTTGCTGCCCCTCAGCAGTAGGAATCGGTTTTGTTGTAAAGTGCAACGGAATCGCTCTTGTTCACTGCCAAAATCTCTGTTTTGAGTTTGAAGGAAAATATCTCAGGAACTAAGCATCGTATCTTAATAGGGTCTTCACCAGTCTTTCAAGAATTTATTTATCTTTCATTTAAAGCAGGATTCATTCAAATCGGTTGAGATTTGCGGTTGCTACAGCAAAAACTCTGCTGGGTTGTTTTTTTTTGACACACCCTGTATATGACGACGAAAAGAAAAGTTTCGGTTATTTACGCTATTCCTAAACGGCATTGAAATTATCAACTTTCACGTATTCTTCAATTTCTCAGGATTGAGTCTACCTTCCTGCACCAAACTTTAACACACAAAATTTCTCCTATTTTGGCGCTTATGTTTCATATTTCAGCCAATTGGGTCAAAATTTGCGCAAATGGTAGTAGAAAGAAATGGGTTCATTAGAAAGGAAAGGACCAGCTGGATTAAGCGAAAGTGTTTAGAATTCTAAAGCGAATAGAGCCGGGCGAGAATAGCAGCAGCTGTAGTGGTGAGAGGGAGCGCAGTGAGGACCCGGTGGTGGGCAATTTGTTGCAACTGGAGGATGAGTGCAATGGCAGTTCGGGAGCTGTCTTCCCTTACTCTAACCCGGCTGTCCAACTGACTGGTAGGTAGGTTGGTTTATGAGTCGCTTATGCTTACAACAGTCAGGCCTACGCCGTTTACGGTCTGACACCATATAAGGTGCCGGTACCATTATGGTACCGGTACTTAGGGTAGTGGCACCATAATGGTACCGGCACCATTTTACCCCAACATTGGTCACTGTGGTGGTGTGGTACCCCTATCTTCGCATTGGTACCGGTACCATATATATGGGACCACTCTGTTCAAATTTCGCACCATGGTAGTGGTACCATTGTGGTACCGGCACCATAAACGGCGTTAAGTGCCTGACTGTATTAAGCATACATGTAACAGGTCATCGGCCGAAGGGGGAAGGGGCGTTGGGGGGTCTGGCGCCGGTCGGGCGGGGGGGGGGTCTGAGCCAAAATTTTGTGAGGGGCGTCAGGCACTAAAAAACGCTCAAAGATCGAAAAAAGTGCGCAATTTTTTGGTTAACATTCCTCAAAAATCGCTAAAAAGTGCTGTTTTGCAAGCGATTTTGGAAATTTTTGTTTCTGAAATTGTAAAAAATCGCAAAAATTTGCTCAAAAAATTACTTGTCAGCCAGATCGGAGAGGGGTCTGGAAAATCGTCTCGGGGGGGGGGGGGTCCCATCCGGAGGGGGGGGGCCTAAGTCGGGTGGGGGGCAGACCCCCAGACCCCCTGTTACATGTATGGTATTAGTAGGCGACCACCGATTATTAGCAGTTACTGACCAGTTACAGAAATGGATGACGAACCTCCTCTGCCGTTGTCAGAAGTTGAGTCTGACAATGAAAGTCGGTCGGACAGTGAGAGGGCCCGAACTCGCACCAACACACGATTGGGCGCCTCTGTGCCGGACACCAGTGAGGACTGCGTTTTTGAGTACGTCAGAGAGGTACTGGAAATCTATTCTGTGCTTTTAGTAGAATCTGATCAGCATACATGTAACAGCTCCGGGCCGACCTGGGGGGAGGGGGGTAGGGGGGGGGTTTCCTCAGATGGGGGGTCGAGGGGGGGGGGGTTTCGTCCAGAGGCGGGGTCCAAAATTTCAAAAAGCTCCAGAACGCCTGGAAATGCGTTTTTAGCACGTTTTTTTCAGTAAGGATGCTAAAAATCGCAATTTTAAGCTGCCAAATAGCTTTCTAGAGCTAAAAACAAGCAAAAAAAGACAAAAAGGGCTTCCAAAAACACCGATTTCTCTTAAATATCAGCAGTGGAAGCGCCAAATTCGGTTTCCAAAGGCTTTTCAAGTGAATTTTAGGCTAAAAATTAGTGATTTCTGACCCAGTTTGTTAATACTGGAGCCACCACTAGTACTTGTATTTTTTGGTCGGGGGGGGGGGGGTCCTTTAACCTGTCACGGGGGGGTGAGGGGGGGGTTGGCCTTTCCAGCTGGGGGTGTAACCACCCCCAGCCAAACCCCCCTAGTACATGTATACTGATCAGCCCCTTATTTGGGACTTCTAGCCCGACCTTTTTGGTTCTGGGGAGACAGGCAACATCGGTGTCCTAAATCATAACAAATAGCTGACTCTTTCACAGTCAGGCACTTAACGCCGTTTATGGTACCGGTACTTAGGGTAGGCACCATATATGGTGCCCCACGTTTGATCACGTGATGGTACCATTATTATGGTACCCCTACCTTCGAATTGGTAACTGCACCGGTAATTGTAATTGTACATGTAATGTAACAGGTCATCCGCCGAAGGGGGAGGGGGGTTGGGCACTAAAAAACGATCAATAATCGAAAAAATCGCAGTTTTTTGGCTAAAAATCGTAAAAAATCGCTAATTTGGGCTGAAATACAGCTAAAAAGTGCTGTTTTGCAGGCGTACCATATGGTACCGTCACCATGGTACCACCACAGTCCCCGAACATGGGGGTTCAATAGGTGCCAGTAGCATAAACGGGCATACATGTAACAGGTCACCCGCCGATGGGGGGAGGGGGGGTTGGGGGGGTCTGGCGCCGGCCGGGGGGGGGTCTGAGCCAAAATTGTGGGGGAGGGGGGTGGGCACTAAAAAACGCTCAAAAATCGAAAAAATCGCAATTTTTTGGCTAAAAATTGCCAAAAATCGCTAATTTGGGCTGAAATACAGCTAAAAAGTGCTGCTTTGCAGGCGATTTTGGCAATTTTTGTGTGTGAAATTGTAAAAAATTGCAAAAATTTGCTCGAAAATTTACTTGCCAGAAAAATCGGAGGGGGGGGGGGGGGTCGGTGAAGTGAAATCGTCTCGGGGGGGGTCCCCATCCGGGGGGGTCTGGCCTATTTCGGGTGGGGGGCAGACCCCCCCCAGACCCCCCCTGTTACATGTATGTAAACGGGTTAAGTGGCAGTCAGTTTCAGAAGGACAATATAAACTCGTATCTAAGCGACTTGGACACCAGTTCAAGGAAGTTCGGCTGGCTGGAAATCGTGGTGGCTTTATTTTTCTTCCTGCCCTTCGTACAGCTTATGGTAACTATTTATAAGGTAACTGTAGCTTTACTGATTTTTTGCTATACCTGCCCATGCATGTAACAGGTCCTGCCGCCCTGGGGCTAACGGGCTTTCCGTCAACAGCATACATACATGGGCCGGAAAAATGGGTTGAGGTTGTTAAAATCCGAAAATTTGGGGCTGGGCCTGCCTGCTGATTTGGGGGTGGCGTCGTTTTTGGTGAGTGGGTCAGGAACAAATGTCGGCTTCAGGTGGGTGGGCGGGGTCAAGACAAAGTTGGAGGTTGGTCAAACCACCAGACTAACGCGGTCCATGTATGGTCAGGAGGGGATCCATTAAAAGCTCGAAAACGCCTGGAGAATCCTTTTAGCACGTTTTAATCAGTATGGATGCTAAAATTCGCCTTTTTAACCTACCCAAATAGCCTCTTAGTGAAGAACAAGCAAAAAAATGACAGGAAGAGCTTCTAAAGCACCGAATTCTCTTGGTGGAAACGCCATACCAAAGGCGATTTAAGCGAATTTCAAGTGATTTCTGAGCCAGTTTCTTAGTGCTAAAGCCGCTACTAGTAGTACTTGTATTTTTGGGTCGAGGGGTTCATAAGCTGTCTCGGGGGAGGGGGTGTAGTCTTTCTAGCTAGGGGTAAGCCAAACAGTCTAGTACATGTATGTATACAATACACATGGGCAATTTGTCGGTCCATTTTTTCGACCCCGTATGGCAGCTGAGAATAGCAACCAATCTGAGCTATTGATTATTCTAATAATGGACGCTAGTTTTTAGTGGCGCGATGAAACGGGAGACACCGATCTCTGCTACCATAACTACGGATGCGCTCGTCCTCTGGGACCCTTTAGAGCCTTTAATAGAATCTACACCAATCTACCTTATGTGGCTCTTGGAGCTCTCTATCTACTCCTTATACAGAAACGGTATACCACTTCGTTACTGACTGTCTGTCGGTCGGTCCATCCGTCCGTCTGTCCGCCTGTCTGTCTGTCTGTCTGTCTGTCCGTCCGTCCGTCCGTCCGTCCGTCCGCCTGTCTGTCTGTCTGTCTGTCTGTCTGTCTGTCTGTCTGTCTGTGCGCCTGTCTGTCCGCCTGTCTGTCTGTCCGGTCCGCCTGTGTGTCTGTCCGCCTGTCTGTCCGCCTCTCCGTCTGTCCGCCCGTCTGTCTGTCCGCCTGTCTGTCCACTGTCTGTCTGTTTGTCTGTCTGTCTGTCTGTCTGTCTGTCTGTCCGCCTGTCTGTCCGCCCGCCCGCCTGTCTGTCTGTCCGTCTGTGCGCCTGTCTGTCTGTCCGCCTGTGTGTCTGTCCGCCTGTCTGTCCGCCTCTCCGTCTGTCCGCCCGTCTGTCTGCCCGCCTGTCTGTCCACTGTCTGTCTGTCTGTCTGTATGTCTGTCTGTCTCTGTCTGTCTGTCTGTCTGTCTGTCTGTCTGTCTGTCTGTCTGTCTGTCTGTCTGTCTGTCTGTCCGTCCGTCTGTCCGCCTGTCTGTCTGTCTGTCTGTCTGTCTGTCTGTCTGTCTGTCTGTCTGTCTGTCTGTCTGCCTGTCTGTGTGTCTATCTGTCTGTCTGTCTGTCTGTCTGTCTGTCTGTCTGTGCGCCTGTCTGTCCGCCTGTCTGTCTGTCCGGTCCGCCTGTGTGTCTGTCCGCCTGTCTGTCCGCCTCTCCGTCTGTCCGCCCGTCTGTCTGTCCGCCTGTCTGTCCACTGTCTGTCTGTCTGTTTGTCTGTCTGTCCGTCCGTCCGTCCGTCTGTCCGTCTGTCTGTCTGTCTGTCTGTCTGTCTGTCTGTCTGTCTGTCTGTCTGTCTGTCTGTCTGTCTGTCGGTCTGTCTGTCTGTCTGTCTGTCTGTCTGTCTGTCTGTCTGTCTGTCTGTCTGTCCGCCTGTCTGTCCGCCCGCCCGCCTGTCTGTCTGTCCGTCTGTGCGCCTGTCTGTCCGCCTGTCTGTCTGTCCGGTCCGCCTGTGTGTCTGTCCGCCTGTCTGTCCGCGTCTCCTTATGTCCACTGTCTGTCTGTCTGTCTGTCTGTCTGTCTGTCTGTCTGTCTGTCTGTCTGTCAGACTGTCAGACTGTCTGTCCGCCCGCCCGCCCGCCTGTCTGTCTGTCCGTCTGTGCGCCTGTCTGTCTGTCCGCCTGTCTGTCTGTCCGCCTCTCCGTCTGTCCGCCTGTCCGTCTGTCCGCCTGTCTGTCCGCCTGTCCACTGTCTGTCTGTCTGTCTGTCTGTCTGTCTGTCTGTCTGTCTGTCTGTCTGTCTGTCTGTCTGTCTGTCTGTCTGTCTGTCGCAGTACATAGGAAAATGCCGTACAGTATGTAAATGTGCAACAGTTTTAGGAGGCAGCTAAGAGATCAGATACTCAAGTTGCGACCCAGTGAAGGGACGCGGTGTGGCACTTTGCCTAACTACGGTATTCAGAATGCCCTGGGGGCCGGATTGGTGATTGAGGGCGTGATTGGAGCTGTCTATGATGTCTGTCCCAGCGATACATTCCTCCAATTTGGTCAGTGTTGGTCGGTCCTCAAACAAATCCTAAAATTCTGATGGATTTTAGCAAGTTTGGTGTCTAAATTTGTAAAGCAATTTAAGAGTCAGTTTAAGTTAATAGCGACCCTTCAGAGGCCAAAGTTTTGGGTGATGTTCCCCGAGGGGTCTCAAAATTTGCATGCAACCATATATTGGGTCAAGAACCATTTCATGTAGTCGAGAAAAGAAAAATCAATAATTTTCGGGTTTTTTTACCATAACTTCTTTAGTTTTTGGTTTTCAGCGCTGGCAAAGCTATTTTTAGAATCCGCGCTGTGCATTCTACAAGCTGATGAGGATCCCAGTTTTTTGGAACGAAAATTTTTTTTGGATGGACACAGTACAAGATTTCTCAAAATATAAGGCTGGAACAAACAGGCGAATACTAACAGAAATTTAGCTCTATTTGATTGCTTAGACGTAAAAATGATGGCCCCTCGTGCGAAATTTGGACTTGAACGTGAAAAACCACTATCTGAGCAAGATCCATTGAAATATCATAATTATACCGCTATAACTTCTGAACTAGACACAAAAAACAACACTTGAACCGGCTAAAAATCGTCAAAAATTGCTAATTTGGATGCCGAGTGCGGGGCAGACCCCCAGACCCTCTGTTACATGTATGGATTGAGGTTTTCTGCAAAGTGCAAGTAACGAAAGAAGGATCCTGTCAGCTTTCTCATTGACCTGTGTCAATGTGTGCGCTCCTAGCTGTTGCTTTAGGGAAGTGATATCGGTATTGGAGTAACAAACTCTGAAATTTTTATTTGAGATAGTAGTGCAGACATTCGAACTGTAAAAATCTGGATGGGGGTGTGTGGTGTTTTGTTCTTGTTTTTGGTTTTGTTCCAAAAATTGGCTGGTAGAGTGTACTGCCAAGATTCAAAAACAGTCTTCCCACAACTGAAAACCCAAAACTAAAGATATTGGCGAAAAAAAACGAAAATCATTGCTTTTTCTAATTGCGAAACCTGAAAAACGCAGAAAATCTTTCTTGATCCAATGCTTGTATGCAAATTTTGGGACTGATCGGCGAAGATCTCCAAACTTTGGCCAAAGAAAAGATCGTCGTTGACTTAAACTGGCTCCTAAAATGGTTAAAGGGGTTGTCACATTTGAAAGCCCTGATTCTATTGTAATACAATTGTACAGTATCTTTCAGATACGAGCTTTATGTTCATGCTCATCAGTCTGTCTATTTTCAAACTCTATTCTACGCGTCACGGACCTGTGGAGCCCCATGTCTTTTACGCCGTTATGGCCTTTCTACTAATTGCGTCGTTGCTTGAAACGGTAATTTGAGTCTGCAGAAAGCTTGGTTCCTCTTACTTGTCTCCTTTTTTCCAATTAGAGTAGTAATTAATTTTTAGAGTGTAAATTTGTGTTCAGTGTATTTTCAGATGTCCAAACATGCCGATATACTTCAAATAGTCTTTGTTCTGGGTCAAATTCTTATCATGCCACTGCTCTCATTCCAAGTTTATTACGGCGGTCACTTGAAGAATGAGAAGGGCAAGCATTTCTGTAAGACTACTTCTGTTTTTTTAGTACCCTACTGTTTTGTATAGAACAGAATGTTATTGAAAATGAAGATACAGGGTGTCTCAAAAAAATGATCACATTTCTTTTTACTGCCATTTCCGCAAATTTTGACCAAATAGGCTGAAATTTGGAACATAGGTGCAAAAATTCGGGGAATTTTATGTGCTAAAATTTGGTGCACTAGGCTTGCCGCATTCCCGAGAAATTTGAAAAAAAGTGAAATTTGGTAATTTCAATGGTGAAAGCGGTCAGCTGAAAAAATGATCACATTTCTTTTTACTGCCATTTCCGCAAATTTTGACCAAATAGGCTGAAATTTGGGCCATAGGTGCCAAAATTCGGGGAATTTTATGTGTTAAAGTTTGGTGCACTAGGCTTGCCTCATTCCCGAGAAATTTAAAAAAAAGTGAAATTTGGTAATTTCAATAGTGAAAGCCGGTCACCGAAAAAATGATCACATTTCTTTTCCTGTTTCTTTCGTAGTTTTTGTCGGAATTGGATGAAATTTGGAGTGTAAACGCAGAAATTCAGGTTAAAAAGTTGCCTCATGAACTCCAACGCTATCGTTAGAGTTTAGGCGACAATAAAATGTAACGTTTTTTCGATGACCGCCTTTCACTATTGAAATTACCAAATTTCGCTTTTTTTTAAATTTCTCGGGAATGAGTCAAGCCTAGTGCACCAAACTTTAATACATAAAATTCCCCGAATTTTGGCACCTATGGCCCAAATTTCAGCCCATTTGGTCAAAATTTGCGGAAATGGCAGTAAAAAGAAATGTGATCATTTTTTTTGAGACACCCTGTATGTATATGTGTTGGTCATAAAAAAGACCGCCTGGCCTATTTTTGAGTTTCCTGAATAATTTCAAATGGCCGCCATTCTGTCAATTTTCAACCGAATGAAAAGATTTTTGGCACGGTTATTATTATTTGTTAAGAGTTTGTTTTGGCCAAGTCTGAGCCTCATAGCCTTCTATAGCCTCGAGTTATGCCCTTCTGAAATCAACGGACCCGAATTTTCAGACGTTAATTTTGAATGTAAATATTTCACGAAAGCCTTTCCCAAGTTTTGCAGGTTAACCAATCTTTATATGGAGTTAAGAACCTAAGGAGTGCAGCTTTCTAACATGACCGGTTAAAATCTGGCAGATTTTTACTTTGTGTCAAGGTGAAAAATTAGCATTGTCAAAAATGATGGTGGTGCCCTCTAAACATAAAGCACGGTTGTATGGCCTAATTCAGGTGTTCGTTGTGTTGCTTTAGTTGAGGCGATTGTAATCCACGACCCACTGGTTTGTATAACCCTGCTTTCTGTGTAAGGGATAACAGCCTCATTTTTGAACGCTAATTTTTCACCTGAACTGAAAGTAAAAATCCGCCAGATTTTAACCGGTTGTGTTAGAAAGCTGAGCTGTTCAGGTTCTTAAGTCCATATAAAGATTGGTTAACCTGCAAAATTTGGGAAAGATCCGATGAAGGGTTCGTGACATATTTACATTCAAAATTGACGTCTGAAATTTCGGGTCCGTTGATTTCGGAAGGGCATAACTCGAGGCTACAGAAGGCCAGCAGGCTAGGACTTGGCCAAAACAAACTCTTAACAAATAATAATAATCGTGCCAAAAATATTTTCATTAGGTTTGAAAATTGACAGAATGGCGGCCATTTGAAATTATTCAGAAAACTCGAAGAAACGCCAAGCGGTCTTTTTTGGCCAACACTCTACGTATCTACTGTAGCTGGCTTTGCTAGCGTTTCAAATTTGTGTCTGAAAGCTTTTGTTCATCAATTACCGATACTGATCGGTATCTTAAATTACATAGACTGTTAAAAGTGGACAATTGAATTTAATAGATCTGCAAATTTTAGCCTTGGCTTCCCCAAAGGAGGCTCTGGGCATGTTCCAACAGATGATTCTGAGCGAAAAGTCGCACAAACACGGAATAAAGCCGTTGTTTCGCAACCGATTACTGATGTTGTTCGGTGGAAACATCATTAATGTTTTGTTGTAAGTTCTTTTCTTTTATGTACTTTTGTCCTGTATGTTTTCTGTGTATTCGAGAGACTGAATTTCAGGTCCTCCTCATTACAGTCCTGGTTTCCATTGAATGGAACCCGTTATTTGTTGTGTATGATGATCGGTTATCTTCTGTTTTATCTGCTTTACTACACCGCCAATAAGGTAAACTTACGTTTTTTATTAGCTTGCAACACCTGCAACAGGTGGGGAATTGGGGTGTGGTAGGGCATGCATGTACTAGGGGTTTACCCAAACCCCCTTACCCTCTCAGAGACAGGTTAAGGGACCCCCACCCATAAATACAAGTACCAGTAGTGGCACCCGTACTAACAAACTGGCTCAGAAATCACTAGTTTTTAGCCTAAAATTCGCTTGAGAAGCCTTTGGAAACCGAATTTGGCGTTTCCACTGCTGATATTGAAAAGAAATCGGGGTTTTTGGAAGCCATTTCTGTCATATTTTGCTTCTTTCTAGCTCTAAAACGCTATTTGGCAGCTTAAAATAGTGTCTTTTGGCGTCCTTACTGAAAAAAACGTGCTAAAAACCCGTTTCAGGCGTTTTGGAGCTTTTTGAAATTTGGGACCCCCCTCTGGGCGAACCCCCCTCGACCCCACACCTGAGGAAAACCCCCAGGTGGGTCCGGAGCTGTTACATGTATGATAGTACGTTTATATTTTTACTAAACTGTCTGGAAGTCGGCCTTTCCAGCTAGGGGAAATCCCCTATGTAGTACCCCTATGCTACCAATCAAACTCCAAATCGGTTGGTGCAGCCCTAATTTCCATATTTTGCCCATCGCATCGCAAACCACTTTTTGCATACATGTACTAGGGGGGGGGTTTGGGGGGGTTACCCCCCCTGCTGGAAAGGCCAAACCTCCCCCCTCCTTCACCCACCCCACCCCCTCCCGAGCCAGGTTAAGGGACCACTCTCCCCCCGCCCCAAAAATACAAGTACTAGTGGTGGCTCCAGTATTAACAAACTGGGTCAGAAATCACTAATTTTTAGCCTAAAATTCACTTGAAAAGCCTTTGGAAACCGAATTTGGCGTTTCCACTGCTGATATTTAAGAAAAATCGGTGTTTTTGGAAGCTCTTTTTATCATTTTTTGCTTGTTTTTAGCTTTAAAACGCTATTTGGCAGCTTAAAATAGCGATTTTTAGCGTCCTTACTGAGGAAAACGTGCTAAAAACGCATTTCTAGGCGTTTTGGAGCTTTTTTGAAATTTGGGACCCCCCACCTGGGCGAAACCCCCCCCTCGACCCCCCACCTGAGGAAAACCCCCCCCCCCTACCCCCCTCCCCCCAGGTCGGCCCGGAGCTGTTACATGTATGACTTTTTGGCGGCCATATACGATTTTAGTAGACAGATCTAATTTAGTATTGGTCGGACGAACGTCTCAGCGTCTACACCTGGGCATTGCTTGTCTGCGCGATCGTCTTTTGGTTCCTAGCCATCGTCTGTCTTCTTCATTCGGTCACTGATTGGACGGTAGAATTCTGCTTTGAACCACTCTTAAAAAGCACCTTTTAAGGAGAGCCTTTACTTAGTGTTTGCAGAAATCGCCGGCCCAGTCCCGCGATCTGAACGAGGAATGTAGATGGCTGAACTTCTTCGATATTCATGACTTTTGGCATCTGAGCTCGAGCTTTGCTCTCTTCGCCAGTCTTACCGTTCTGGTCACCATCGATGATGATCTGTTAGACAGAGATAGAAATGATATAAAGGTGTTCTAATCATAATCTCTGGTCCGTTGGACGTTAAGCAGCAGATTTTTTACTACGGCAACCGCAAATCTCAACCGATTCGAATGAATCTTTTTTGAATGAAAGACAAATAAATTCTTGACAGATTGGTGCAATTTTCATTAAGATACTCTGCTTGGTTCCTGATATATTTGCCCTCAAGTAAATTATTCCGTTGCACTTGATAATAAAACAGATTCCCACAGCTAAGGGCTAAGGTCACGAGGCTTTACTGATCACACACACGATCGGTTACTCCACCAGAAAAGTCTGATTAGCCCCAGCAGTAGGAATCTGCTTTATTATGAAGTGCAGCCGAATCGCTCTTGTTCATTGCCAAAGTCTGTTTTGACTTTGAGCGTAAGTATCCCAGGAACTAAGCAGAGTATCTTGATAGAATTTTCACCATTTTGTCAAGAATTTATTTGTCTCTCATTCAAAAAAGATTCATTCAAATCGCTTGAGATTTGCGGTTGCCACAGTAAAAAATCTGCTAGGTTGTTTTTTTAGCACGTACTGTATTTTGTATGATTATTATACCCAGTTCCAGTGTGATTGATAGGTACATAATTTTAGCCCTCTGTACTGTAATCTTATCTGTGCTGGTACCATTTGTATGTCGAGCTATCCCTGTAGTTGTGCGTTTGCGGGTTTTTGCTCCTGCCTGTGCCTTTTGTAATGTTCTGCTTATTCGCAAGTTGTGATTCTACTGTTCTGAAAGTTTCTTGTCACTTTTTGTTGCTGTCTGTGTTCGTTATAAAGAGTCTTCTTATCAACTGTATTTTCTACAGTATTTTGTGTGATAGTGGTTCTTACATTATTTTCGGCTCCGAAAAATCGGGATTTTGAAACGACATCGTTTATGGACAGTCCTAAATTCGCTGCCGACCCAACTTTTAGGGGTGTAGCTCCGGTTCTAGGGGGTCGCTGATGTTCGAACATGCACCGTTTACTGTTGCATGCGTATACGCATTACGCATATCATGCAAAGTACGCATTGCATTTCAGAATGCGTATACGCATACGCATTTGAATTTCATTACGCAATATTATTACGCATTCTGCCAAACGTTTGCATATTTTTGCGTAATGCGTATTGGGTCTGAAAAATAGCTGTCTTTTCGAATTTCTTGCAAAAAATTTAGTGTTCAAGTTGTTACCAAATGGTCATTCTTCATGTTTTTAGTGAGGGAGGTACCAGAAATTTCTGGAGATCATTCTGAATCGGTGAGCTTCCAGCAGGTATACATGTTTCAGGGGGTTCCGGGGCCTCCCACTCCCACCCACCGATGATTTTTCCGACCTCTTCCTCGATTTTTCTTGGTAAGTAATTTTTTGGCAATTTCAGACACCAAAATTCCCAAAACACTGTCTCGAAAACAGCATATTTGTAGCTGTCTTTCGTTCAATTAGTGATTTTACGATTTTTAGTCGAAAAAATTGCGATTGCTTGCTGATTTTGAACGTTTTTTGTACCCACCACCCCTCCCAAAAATTTGGACTCAAACCTTCCGGCGCTAGACCCCCAGCCCCTCCCCCTTCGGCGGACGACCTGTTACATGTATGCTAAGTGTGCTTGCAAATATTTAAAAAGACGCTAAGTTTTAAGAGGAAAAAAACGTGTGACAAACCCTTGAATTTAGGGTTTCCACCGTTTAGGGTGACATCAGTTGTGTTGTGTTGTATGCTCAGGCTATCTGTTTGTGCTTCCAGTGCATGCTTATTATGATTGAATCTGAATGCTACTAGACTTCTTCTGAAAATGAGCATTTGACTAAATTTTTGCAGGAAAGCGCATATGAATGCCTGTCGAAAACATACAGTACGTACAATACATATACTATAATAGTGCAATTCTTTGATGGCAGGAATTTATCATTAGGCCTCAAGTAATTGTCAAAAACCTGAATTATAAAGTTGGACGCCTAAACAGCATACTATAGAGCCAAAAAAGCTGTTCAGTGAAATTTCTGAACGTTTGTGAGATTACGCATTACGCATACGCATTACGCAAAATACGCATTAGTTTTTGCAATGCGTATACGCAAACTCATACGCATTTGTAATGGGAATGCGTATACGCATACGCATACGCATTTGAAAAATCCGGTATTAAACAACAGTAGCACCGTTGGTGTTCGTTTAACATCTGTTTTAACTTATTTGGATACCAGCCGGATCCGTGAAAAAACTTGCTTATTGGTTCTAAGTTGACTTGCTCGCAAAATGCATGTTCGTCCCGATTTAAGAGTGGGTGTCTGAGTCCGGCAACCCTGTAGTGAACTCCCTATGCACAAAAATAGGTCGACCTCTCCGATTTTGCTCAAAATTTGCATAAATGATGTACCTTAGGGGAAACCAACGTGTACCAACTATCAGCCCCCAACTCCGCCTAATATGCAAATTACGAGGGGTCAAAGGTCAAATTTGGGGTACCTTATTCGATTGAGCATAACTATGCCAATTTTCAACGCACGGTGTTCGGGTTTCTTTTAAACGATAGAGCTTGCTCTTGGCTTTCCAACGGGCTACACGGTGCATTTCTGCATGGCTTCATTCGGTAGTTATAGCGATTTTTTTTTCATTTTTTGATGACCCAAAAATCGCTTTTTTGCCCACTGCAAAAAAATTCCCTCCTACCCCCCTTTTTTATTTCTTTATTTGATAGCCCTTGATGAGAGCTTTAATTTGATGTAAAATATGAGCGATTTCACTGGGGCATTTTGGAGAAACTTGCATTTTAATGTTGCTACCCAAGCTGACTGCTGCGAAATTTCTACTGTAAGAACTGCCCGGAAGTGTGTTAGTTTGCATCCCAGTAAGTTCAGGATTCTTTTACTGTATAGAGCGTTTCTCGAGCTATCACTTGATTAATCAGTATGACTTTGTCATACAGTATGACTTTGTATCAAAACTGTTCCAAGAATGTTGAGGATCCTTTTTGCCATCTCAACAGCATAGGCTCGGAGTTGAGTAATCTGGGTCGTTGTCCAAATCCCAATCATCAACATTTCTTCTTTTTGTTGGTGTAAACAGCTTCCATGGATGCTCATTCTGACCAATCCAGACTGGAGGACCATCAATGAATTCGTAATATTGATGACTTTCAATAGCTGCTTTCTCCTGTGAAATTTGCATTTGAATGTTGCAACTAGAGTGCGAACTGGTATTGGGTATTGGGTATTGGGTGTATTGGGGTGTTTTCCAGGTATTGGGTATTGGGTATTGGGGTTTTTACCCCCCAATACCCAATACTAAATTGGATAATTAAAAATAGAGAAAAATCGATGTTGACCTGAAGAATTGATCTGAAAAAAATCGAAAAAGTTGATCGATGATTCGGTTTATAAGCTGTTATCGCGTTAAGGAGCCGTCCATAAACGACGTTGTTCAAAATCCCGATTTTTCCGAGCCCCCTCCCCCTAAGACGACCTCGTTTTAGGTTTACCCCCTCCCGATAAAAGTGCAGTACATACAGAACGGTCATGTTTTCTTGTTAGCATACTGCGCAATCAGTAGAATAAATCCCTACAACCACTCTGGGAAGCTTTTCCGCATTGTAGAAACCTTTGACAGAATGTACTTGACAGAAAATGCGACGTCGTTCTTTGCTAACCCTCTCTCCCAGAGTCGTCTATAGGCGCATTTATTCAGCTGATTCCGCAGTATGCTAGAAAGTCAAAACATGACCGTTCTGTATGTACTGCACTTTCATCGGGAGGGGTAAACCGAAAACAGGATCGTCTTAGGGGGAGAGGGCTCGGAAAAATCGGGATGTTTGAACGACGTCGTTTATGGACGGCTCCTTAACGCGA